>JABCMJ010034537.1:0-10032 GCA_014822125.1 Arbutus unedo | reverse complement strand
TTTCCTGGTGGGTGTTTTTGTATCGATTTTGTTGTAAAGTTACATATAAAGTTCTATTTTTTTTTTCTGGTTATCTGATAGGTTTATGGTATTGGATTCTGTTTATTTTGTATTGTTGGAAGTTTAGGAAGTGTTTGAGAGTCAAATATTTATTAGATATGAGATAGTACATTGTAAATTTAAATTATACTGAGAATTTATAGGGATGTTTGATAGTAATGTGCAGAATATGACTTGTAAAAGGAAGTATGTAAATTTGTGTAGAGAGTTTAAATTAGGGTCTTTAAGCTATAAGTTCTTAGTGGATAGTTTTTAATACTATTAATTCATCAAAAGAAATTTAACTCTTAAGAGTTAAAGTGTATCACATTAGACAAGAATACTCTTATCATGGGTCGATGCTGTTTAGCAACTTTAAGGGCTTATTGCTTACTTTTTAAGGAAAAAAATAGAGGGTGTTTGGGTTACTTCACTGCACAACCAGTCATGAATTCCAGGCATGCTTGGGGCTCTCTGTGATGACAAGTAACTCCCGGTAACCGAAATGATGATCCCATAGAATTGTTTTTTAATTTTTATTTGTTATTTTTATGTTAATTTTTTATGAATATTAGTTCATCTCAACAATAGAAATCTAAAGAGTATAAAATTGTGTTTAAAATTTAGAGAAAACAACTAAATACGAAAAATAAATTCAAACAAATGTTTTTCTGATTTATTTTTTATTTTTTAACATAATTTTATATTTTTTTGAAATTTTTTGTCGAAACGAACTAATAATTATTAAAAAAATTGACACAAAATAGAAAATTATAAAAAAAATCAAATGAGGACAAAAAAATAATTAGATAATAACTCAATAATTACCATTATGTGTAGTGGGGCCACGACTTGTGTTCGTGTAATTTCGATGAGCTGTTAAGATTTTGGAACTATCGGTCAAAAGTCTAAAGCGAGGAACTCGTAATGTAATTAATCAATTTTAAGGAAATATTAGAACTAGAAGTTTCTTTTGACACACCATTTTAAAAATATCTTTACACATTTTAAAGAGAGAAACATTTAGTAAATGTTTACTAAATCAAAACAGGGTATGTTTTGACTTATTTTTTGTCTTTAGTAAATGTTTATAATTTTTTAGACACAATTTTATACTTTTAAATTTCTTTCGTTGAGATAAATCAATAAATATAAAAAATATTAAAGAAAAAATAATAAATATAAAAAAATTAAATAAATACAAAAAAAATTAATTTTGAACTGCTCATATTGTATGCCATGGTATCCAATATTCATGTGTTGTTGGCATATACATTCCTACTGGGCTTTCTAAGCTCACCCTATCCTTTTCAGGTATTCTTCCGGATCCTTAGCATGTGATGCATGACGTGCATATGGTGTTGCATATGTTTTGAAAATTTTGATAAGAGTTACCTAGCATTTCTGCTTTATGTTATGGGATAGATGTTTTGTAACTCATTTTCAAAGCCATAGTTTTAGAAAGCAAACCAATGTAAGAACAAATATTATTCATAGTTACTCATCGTTTGGAATGAATTATTTTTATTTTTGTTATTTTTCGTTGCAAGAACAGTTATTCAATAGAGAACCAAAGAAGGATTTATAGAGGTGGACAGAGGTTTTAATTGAGGAGGTTTTGTGGATGATGTTTTAATTGACAGTTATTTTTGTAAAAAAATTGTTTAGTCCAGAGTATGGCTTTCTCCCCCAAAATAATACCACCCCTGAGGTGAGACTAAGTTATCTTATAAATGGGCCACCATGTTAGTTAGAGTGGACATGTCAATCTTATTCGGATTACAATCAAACACCAACTTGAAACAGATAAAAGTGGAATAGTCCAATCCAGAGGTGAGTAATCCGATAATCAAACGTGTCCCTTATCATCTAACGTTGAGTTCTAATTGGAAAAAAAAAAAATGTATAAAGCTTCCTACTATAATTGATTGCGGTGGTCTATGCATTTGTTATTGAAAAGGGAGAGTGTCCATCAGGAATAGAGATATAGCACTGTAAAACTTTTTTGTTATTGTTTATTGTTTATTGTTTATTTTTATTATTATATATGCATTTTTTTATTCTTTTTAATGTTATTGCTTGGTGAGTTTTTACTGTCCGTTTATTTTCAATCTACTTTAAAAACAGTACTTTCTGTTACTACATGTTTAGTTATTTGACAATGTTATCGAATAAAATTTATCAAATAACATATAGATTATTTTCAATATTTTTTCTTGTTTTTAATCTACTTTAAAAACATTGTTTTCTATTAGTCCATGTTTTATTATCTGATTATGTCTTTAACAAACAACCTATCTGTTAGATGAATTAATGTAATCTGATAATTTATTAGATAACATAATCATATAACTACTCAATTTATCCTAAATTAATTAGTATTATAATTTTTTTATTTTTCTTCTTGATTTTTGTCAAGTTTAGGTTAAAGTTTTTAGATTAATCATTTATGTTAACCAAAAAATCTAACAAGTATAAGATATAAGCAAAATATTTAAAAATTTATTAAATACGAAAAAAAGTTTAAAAAATAATTATCAGATAAAGTTTTCAGATATGTTTTTGTTCTAACAGATAACTTTATTTGTTATAATAAAAATACAGATAAAGTTATTAAATAATATTATCAGATAAAGTTATCAGATGTGTTTTTGTCCTAATAGATAACTTTATCCGTATTTATCTAATAATGTTATCAAATAACATTAATTCATCTAATAATATTATCAGATAATATTATCTAATAACATTATTAGATGTGTTTTTATTTTGACAACTTTATCCATTAGAACGAGAACACAAATAAAGCGATCTGTTACAATGGGAATTTCAAACTTAATTAGATTTAGGGTTATCTGTTTGTGTTCTTAGTCAAAAATCAAGACAAGGTTTTGCCCCGAATTCTGTCCAATTTCAGAAAAATCTGAACGACCTTTTATATTAGCATAGCTCGAGATAACGAGAATTTCAAATTTAATGTTATGTTAAGTTATGATTTTATTTAGACTTTTAAGTATTTTTCGTTTTTTATTGTAATTTGTAATATTCAGAATCAATACAAGATAGCGCTGCAACAGTCGCTTTATTTTAATTTTTACTCTTATTATCTAATTTTTGCTCTTTTTCCCTTTCTATTTTCAATGTAAAAATTATGCTCAGAAAAATTGACACTCACATCTCTAATCCGTAATTTTAGAAATTTCTAATAAATTTCTAGAGATTTCTGATCAACATTTATAGAATGTCGTCTTTTTTAGTCTTTTTCTCTTTTTATTTTTTATGTGAATATCATACCTGAAAAAGTCAGCATCCGCATCTCTAATCCACATTTTTAGAACTTCTAGTCTATTCCTAGAGATTTTTAGTCCACACTTCTAAAATGTCAGGACGTTGTATTTTTGAAGTTAAAATTGTGATAGTCGAAGTCAACGTACTTTCTGTAATTTTGACTTAAGCAAAATTGTATGGCGATGACTCTAAGATAAAATCGGCATGTTACACGGTTTTAAATTGTTTTACCTGTTCTGACATGCTTGTTTTTTAGTTCTCGTTATACGAATTTTCTCAGAAACGATATTCACATTGACAGTTTGCCATAACTGGCACCTGTCACATTTAACTTCTAATTCTCCATTTCCCATCTGCTCGTAACAGTTACTGCTATCTTTTTTACTTTTACGTAAAATCAATAAAAAATAAAAATTCATTACTTCATAACTAAGTAATATGAATAGTGGCCATTAGTTTACGATGACATATTGTCCACATCACCTAGCTAAAAATTTCAGTAATCTCAGAACTTTGTAAACACACGGACGTCATAGTAACTAGTGTTTTGAACTAAAAATTTAACGGGCGGTGCACGTTATCTTTTTGCAACAGATTATTTTGATCGAAATGACATTTATTATATTCTGCAATTTGGACCGTCAATGATTGAGTAGTTGACGTGATGAAGGATTGTGGATAAAAACGAATTCAAACATATTTTTTAATTTGGACCGTCAGTGATTGAATAGCTACCGGGATAAATAATTGCGAACAAAATACGAATTCAAGCATTTCTGTAATTTAGACCGTCAGTGATCGAGTAGCTACCAGAATGAAGGATTGTAGATAAAAAATAAATTAAACAAATATGTGTCTGTCCAAAAACTGAGAAATATGAATAGCCATTGTTTTGTCTATGTCTTATAGTCTTTGGTTCTAATAATCTTAAATTAAAGTATGTCGTGCAAATTGACAGTTTATGTCAATTTTGTGTATCATGATTTCTCGAAAGACTATCAGAATGACATTGACACTTTGCACTAAATTAATCTTGAAATTCCCAGAACGTTGGTGATGTAGGTAGTTAGCGAGACAGGAAGAAAAATGCAATAATAGCTTATTTGGTTTAGGCCAAACGACATATTGTAATTTTAAGAAAGGTTAATATGGTAATTCATTAATAAAATAGAACCGGGCCATTGTTAAACTTGAAAGTTCCTACACCAGCGATTTAAGATACCTGACACTTCGTAAATAGAAACATGAAGGGTAGATGTCAGTTTGCCTGTTATGTTTCAGTAAAAGTTTAACATATGCTCGATTCAATATTTTTGTCACCAAAAATTGAATTGCGTAAGCCGACACCCTACCCTTGTATCCTGTTTCACTTTTTATCCGGTTGTACATTCAATCACTAGATGTTTATCGCTTTGGCTAAGGATAGTAAAATGAAATTAATATGAAAAAATTAAGTACCGAAAGGGTAATGTTGGGTGCCTAACACTTTTTTAATTCGTAACAATAAATTTTTTGACCTATCTCTGTTTTCGAGATCAGATTTTTTTTAAATGAGTCATTTTAACAGAATCGTATTTTTGAGTCACAATCAAATTATTTTTCTAGAGACATCTTCTTCGAAAATGACTTTAGAGGGTGGCTTGACACACCCGAACCTCATGTCAAGTGGCGACTCTGAGTTTTAAATAAGTTCCAATTGTTAAATCATTTTCATTTTTCATTGCATATCAAGTCAAGAAATTATTCAGTCCCGTTCAACAATTCATTCTTTGCGAGGGGGGCTGAAATTTTTTCGGGCGTGACAGATTTTATACAAAAATCAGTAAACAGGAATGCTCCAGTATCTCACCAAAACCAAAACAACCACGCAAAACCATCCCACAGATATGACACACCATACCACCAAAAGAGTAACAATGGCCATAAATCATTCGAAGGGAGAGTAAATGATTTGCATTATAAACCTCCCAAGAGTTATGAAGATACATGTTACCATTGTGGAATGAAAGGGCACTGGTCACATATTTGTGTACACCAAAATATTTGATTGACCTTTACTAAATTTCAGTCAAGAAAGGAAAAAGCATAGAAGTAAATTTTGCTAATCAGGACAAAATATTTGATGATACTTTCTTGAATGTTGATGACTACGTTATCGAACCAGATAAAACTTTTGATTTTCTAATTGGTGATACGGATGAATGCACTAATTAAGATCGTTACTTTTATTAGTATGAGAGTGTATTTTATTTATGATGTAAGTGTGTTTTTCGATTATTTTAATCATGTAGTATGTAACCTTGTTATATTCAATATCAAGTTATTATAATAATATAATCAGGTTTTGTTGCGTATGTTTGTAACTTAAATGGATTTTACTGATGTTTTGAAGATTAATGGAGAAGATACTTGTCTAGCAGATAGTGTAACAACACACACTATTCTTCGACATATAAAATATTTTACACATATAATAATGACAAAAGCCAACTCCAATACAATATCAGGTTCTATAAATCTCATTGAAGGTTCTGGAAGAGCTAACAACATATTTCCTAATGGAACTAAATTACGTATTGACGAAACTTTATACTCTACTAGATGCAAAAGAAATCTGCTGAATTTTAAAGATATACGTTGTAATGATTATCATATTGAAACTACAAATGAAGGCAAAGAAGAATCTCTTTATATCACTTCAGTACAATTTGGTCAAAAACTGATATTAGAAAATTTTTCTACTTTGTCTTTTGATCTATACTATACGACGATAAGATCAATTGAATCACATAATGTAATACACTAGAAGTGTTCAGACCCTAAAATATTTATGTTATGACATGATTGTCTTGAGCATCCGGGATCAATAATGATGCGTAGAATTATTAGTAATTCAAATGGGCATTCACTAAAGAACCGAAAGATTATTTTACCGAGTGATTATCGTTGTAATATTTGCTCACAAGGAAAATTAATTGTTAGACCATCTCCTTCTAAAGTAATTGTCGAATCTCCATCATTTTTATAAAAAATTTAAGTAGATATTTGTGGCTCTATACACCCATCATTTGGACCATTTCGTTACTTAGTAGATGCATAAATTAGATGGTCATATGTTTGTTTATTGTCTACATGTAATATTGCATTTGCTAAATTTCTTAGTCAAATAATAAGATTACGGACACAATTTTCAGATCATACGATTAAGACAATTCGTCTTGATAATACTAGTGAATTTACTTCTCAGTCATTCAATGACTATTGCATGTCCTTTGGCCTAGATGTTGAGCACTCAGTTGCACATATTCACACTAAAATGGCTTAGCTGAATCTTTCATTAAAAGACTTCAATTAATTATCCAACCTCTTCTTGTGAAAATCAAACTTCCTGTTTCTGCTTGGGGACATGCCATATTACATGCTACATCTCTAATTCGTGTTAGGCTAACAGCATATCATAAATTCTCACCCTAACAACTTGTGCTTCATCAAACACCAAATATTTGTCATCTTAGAGTTTTTGGTTGTGCTTTATATGTTCCCATTGCACCTCTCCAACACACCAAAATAGGTCCTCAACATAGACTTGAAATTTATGTTGGTTTTGACTCTCCATCTATTATTAGATATTTTGAACCCGTAATTGGCCATATCTTTAAGGCACGTTTTGAGGACTGTCACTTTAACGAAACAATGTTCCCACCATTAGGAGGAGAATAGTGAAAGCCAGAAGTTCGACGTGAAATCACTTGGAATGCATCAACTTTGTCTTATCTTGATCCACGTACTAATCAATGTGAACAAAAAGTTCAAAAAATTATTCATTTATAGGGTATTGCAAATCAATTACCGGATGCATTTATCGACACAAAGAGAGCAACAAAATCTCATATTCCTACTGGTAATACTCCAGCAAGGATTGATGTTTCTGCAAAATAATCCACTCGAAGTAGAGAAAATGAATCTATGCCACGTCAGAAGCATGGAAGACCTGTCGGTGCAAAAGATAAATTTTTCCGGAGCAGAAAAATTCAAGTCAAAGGAGTAAGTGCTCCTGAAAAGACTATATTCACAAATGAAAATTCTCATGAAGAGCACGCTATTAATCTATCCAAAATTTTTTCTAGTATATCTCCTGAAGAGAAATCTCTTAAAGATATATCCCCTGAAGAGAAACATGTACATAATAATAATGAAATTTCAATTAATTATGGAGAAATATGGGATTGGAGAAAAATTATTGTCAACAATATATTTTTATTTAAAGCCGCACCTAACATTGCTAGAAGTAATGAGGAAAATATTATAGGAAGTAATGAAGACAATGAACCACAAACCGTTGAAAAATATTGACGTAGAAATGACTGGTCATTGTGAAAAGAAGCAATTCAAGCAAAATTGATTTCACTTGAAAAATGAAAAGTCTCTAGACTCCTGAAGGGATACAAGCTATTGGCTACAAATGGGTATTTGTGTGAAAACGCAATGAGAAAAATAAAGTCGTAAAATATAAAACACGATTTTTTGCACAAGATTTCTCATAGTGACCTGGAATCGACTATGAGAAAACATACTCGTTTGTTATGGATGTTATTACATTTAGATTTTTGATTGACATGGTAGTTACTGAATGTCTGGATATGCGTCTGATGGACGTAGTTACGACATATTTATATGGATCAGTAAATAGTTATATATACGGGAAATGCTCCATGGACCAATACTGTTTTAGACCAATATTAAACCAACATCTAAACTCTTCATTCTTGATGATTAAATTTTAATGATCCGAACCATTCAATGTATTTAAAACATGTTTTTAAGGGTACTCACGAGAAATCAGTTCAAAATATTACCGAAAAAGACTTGATCCAAATAGTGGTTCAAAATACTAACATGATCGGTTTTATGAACCACTGATTGGATCAAACCCTTTTAGGTAATATTTTGAGCTGATTTCTCGCGAGTACCATTAAAAATATGTTTTAAACACATTGAATAGTTTGGATCATTAAAATTTAATTAGACATGAAGAGTTTAGATATTGGTTTAATATTGGTCTAAAAAAGCGTTGGTCCATAAAACCTTTATAGATGAAAGTTCCTGAAGGGTACAAAATGCCTAAAGCATATAATTCAAAATTTAGAAATGTTTACTCTCTGAAGTTGTAAAAATCTTTATACGGGCTAAAGCAATCCGGTCGAATGTGGTACAACCGCCTCAGTGAATATTTATTAAAAGAGAGATATGAAAATAATCTTATTTATCTATGTGTTTTTATTAAGAAATCAAACTCTGGATTTGCTATTGTTGCTGTATATGTTGATGACTTGAATCTTATAGGAACCCCAGAAAAACTCATAAAAACTGCAGACTATCTAAAGAAAGAGTTTGAGATGAAAAATCTTGGTAAAATCAAATGTTATTTTGGTTTATAAATTGAGCATTTATCAACTGGAATCCTAGTTCATCAATCAACCAATGCAGACTTCATCAATAAACCTATATAGATAAAGCTCATCCCTTAGGCACTCCTATGGTGGTTAGATCACTTGATGTAAACAAAGATCCATACCATCCTCAAGAAGAGGGTGAAGAGCCTCTTGGTCCTGAAGTACTATACTTATGCGCAATAGGTGCCCTTATGTACTTCGCTAATTACACTTGAACCGATATTGTATTTTCGGTCAATTTATTGGCAAGATACAGTTCAGCTTCTACTCAAAGACATTGGAATGGAATTAAACACATATTACGATATCTTCGAGGAGCAACTGACATGAGTTTATTCTTTTCAAATGGATTAAAGTCACAATTAATTGGTTATGCTGATGCTGGTTATTTGTTTGATCTACATAAAGCTTGATCACAAACAAGATATGTATTTACTTATGGAGAAACTACCATATCATTGCGTTCTGTGAAGCAAACATTGACAGCCACTTCTTCGAATTACTTTGAAATTCTTACAATTCATGAGGCGACTAGAGAATGTGTTTGGTTAAGATCATGATCTAACATATTCAAGAATGAAGTGGATTATCTTCAATCAAAGACAGTCCGACAATTCTACGTGAAGATAATGCCACATGTATAACGCAGATTAATAGAGGTTATATCAAAGGCGACAGAACAAAACACATTTCTCCAAAGTTTTTTTTATATGCATGACCTACAGAAGAGCGGAGATATTGATGTTCAACAAATATGTTCAAGTGATAATCTAGCAGACTTGTTTACCAAGGCGTTACCAACATCAACATTCAAGAAGCTAGTTCATAATATTGGAATGTGTCAACTTAAGAACTTGTCATGCAACATTGAGAGGGAGCAAGTGACATAAAGTCAACATATAAATTATACTCTTTTTTCATCATCTAAGATTTTGTCTCATTGGGTTTTCCTTAGCAAGATTTTAATGAGGTAATTTAAAAGTTTTTATGTAACGACCCGCTCCCGCCTTGTACAATATTGTCCGCTTTTGCCGCCCAAATCCCATGGACTTCCAAGTAGATCACCCATCCCTTTGGTGTTGACACCATCACAACTTTAAAAGGTCTTGTACAAGGAAGGTTCATAATCTTATAAATACCACTGAACATACATCCACCAAGCGATGTGAGATCTTTGATCACTCATCCGGACGTCCTATTGAGACTCTATCTCTCAAACGCCGGCCTCACAGCTAGCACTACAGTCTGGCTG
>JABCMJ010034529.1:0-10842 GCA_014822125.1 Arbutus unedo | reverse complement strand
ATCATTTACAAATCCGCGCCAAATTTTACTGTAAAAATTTGGTTATTGTGTAAGAAATTTAAAAGACTAATGCAATAACAATTGGTGAGTAAGAAATCGAAATCTTTTTTCTTAATTTAAAAAGACTACTGTGATGGAAGTTGGTAGGTAAAAAATAAAAATCTTCCTTCCCCATTTAAAAGATTTAAATTCAGATTAAATCAATATATGAAGCCTAATAAATAGACAGAATTTAATGCCGCTAGTATCGAGATTTCGTGTATATCACTTAAAAAGAGCCCAAAAAAAAACTTAGCACCCAAAATGATGGCAATTATGTTAAATTATGTAAAGTTAGGATCAAAACATAATTTGTAATTTTTGATGGGATCAAAACTTACGCAACACACGAAATTAGGACCCTGATTTAATTTCTCTAAACTTCCTTCATTAATGACAACATTATTAAAAAGAACGAAACTGCCTTCAAACACATAGATAAAAATTTAAGTCTATCTAGATTTGAGTAAAAGTTTAAGTAAAACTCAATTTGATAAAGTTTGAATCAAAATTAAAGTGAGTTTAAGAGTTTTTTTTAATCAAAATTTAATTTTGAATTAGAGAAAAAAATCAAGGGCCGGAGGTGCTGTTAGCAGTCATACAATTTCCTAAATATATATGGATATTAACGAGGGGAAATCGTCAAGGTATTTGTGTAGTAGGGGCTTTAAATTGCAAGAAAAATTACAACAAGTTTAATAACATTCAAAACTCAAATTAACTCAACAAATGAACCTAAACATCCCACAAGATAATGGATTTGGAAGAAGTGTACTTCAGTTTCTTTAGTGCGAAAAAAATAATATAGTTTTGTCGGTTTTGTCTTCAAAATTATATCCTTTTAATCTCATGTATTTTGATAATAATTTGCGTCGTAAATTAAACGATATAGTTTCAAAAACAAAACAGACAAAATAATATCGTTTTATCCACATTATACGTGTATTACAGAAAACTGCGCTATAGCCTTTTCGAATCTCAAGATAACTTAAAAAAAACCACTTTAAAGAGTTTCAAAATTGAAAATAAAATTGAACAATTTCCTAATTATGTATAGATTTAGAGATGAAACCAGTTCAATTTCCTTATAACCGTAGTTCTTATGTATAGAATTAATAATTGAACATTTTTTTTTAAAGAAATGTAACCACACTATTAAATTGCATACCTAGGCCAAATAAGACAGTTCAGTCTTCTTCGGATGGATTTACCATTTTTTCTGGTTTTTTTTTAATACCTTAAGAGAGATGTTTTACAAGGCTATTTTATTATTTTTATTTTAATGAGTTTTTAATTTCTAATTGTAATTAATTTATTTCTTAAAATTTTCTCTTCAAGAATAAAAATAAAAAATATTACTCAAATTAACAATTTAAAAAGAATAAATTTACTGAAGTCTCTTCCAATTTAACGGCACATTTATCGGAGGCTCATCCAAACCATCGGCCCATGAAATTGGGTAAGCTAGAGGGTCATTGGGCCATTGTCACTAGAACCCAAGGCTTTTTTAGTTTAATTTTGTTTATTATTCATCTGTTGTAGAATTAAAATGATATTTTATTTTGATGATTAAAATTATTTATTTTATTTTAATTTTTTTATAATTATAAAAAAAATTATTTTAATTGAATATCAGTACTTATTTGATTTAAAAACTTAATTTTTAAAACTTAAAAAATTAAATTTTTAAATAAAATACTTATTCGATTTAATTGATTTTTTTAAAATAAAAAATTAAACAAAATAAAATAAATTAGTTGATGGAATACCGAAATTAAAGTAGAATATCGAATAGGTCCCACACACCAGAGGGCAAACTATATTGCTGGAGAACGTACGACGTCGTTCCGTCACTTTTTGGTCTTCGATCCGTTTCTCTCCAAGAACACTCCGACCCCCACCTCTCTCTCTCTCCCCATCCATTCCTCATTGTGGCAGGCTGACGTCCACCAAAGGGAAAAAGCAGACGCAGGTAGCTCCTCTTTGTAAACCTATTGGCCCCATCTCCGTACTTCTCCTCCCCCAACCAATTCGCCATGTAAAATCCTTACAACATGGGGTGAACTATCTCGATCAATTTGGTCTACTTCCTCTATAACACTCAAATTCGTTCATTTCCGATTTCAGAAATCAATAGCGACAGAGGATTAAAGTTACCCAAATGGCCTCGGAAGAGATGGGCTTAGTCCCACCCCAGCGGCACGACAACAATGGGTTGAGCTCACAGATGGTCTTCCAACACGAGGGCCTCCGGTTTAGCTCGCGCCCGGTCGGTGACCCGGGTCCCAAGACTCGGGAGCTCAGCGGCTTCATCGACGACCGCCTTTTTCAACCCCAAGGGGCTGCGGATTTCCGGCGGAGCTTGTACGTCGACGATGGCAACCGGCAGGGGCAGAATTTGAATGGGAACGGACGGAGCGGCGACGGATCCGAAGGGGATGAGGATGAAGAAGACGAGGATGATGACGAAGAAGACGAGGAGGATGACGTTGATGAAAGGGACGGTGAGGTTTTGGTCCCTTGTAGGCTTAACATTAGGAACGACACTAGCGATCACAGTTGTAGATACAGTTGGCCCTGGAAAATGGGAAACCCTTCCTTCTTATGGTGGGGAAAAATCCCCATTTCAGCACCAAACTGTTACTTAAAGAAATATTTTTGTCACTGTTTTCGAGCTAGATATACATATGGATACATCAACATACATTCCCTCTGATCCTTTTTTGACAATGTCAGTGTGCATTTCCCCGCTTATGTTCTGTAGAAGCTAGCCAGTTTTTTCTATCGTGTTCCACTAAATGGGTATACATGTAATAATACAAGTGGAAGTCTTGAATAATAAAAAGATGAGATTTTTTCGTCTCAAATTTGAACAAACTTGTTTTCTGAACATGACGGGATAAAGAAGCCATTGCAATTGATGGATTGATAGGCCTCGTAAAGACATTAGAATGGAGGGAGGAAATTCGGTACTTATTAGATACTGAAAGTGTCCAGTTAAGCACTTGTACTGTGGATTTTACCTGCATTTATGTCCATGCAACTAGGCCGTGACCCAAATAGTGAACATTGATAGGAAATGGTGACGTGCAACAAATTTTTTGAATGTGTTTGACGGATCATGTTCCCCAGACTTCCTAGCTGCTCTGCGCTGATAGGTTAGAGTGTTATGTGCTGTTTAGTTTTCTCATATTTTGTGATGAGTTGTGGTATTTTGGGAATGCTCATAGGGTTGTTAGCATGTTGATTCTGTAGTCATAAATTCTCAGCTTACTAAAAAAATTATCTACATCTTTATTGAAGTTTTGCATTGCTTATTTGGTGTTGAATTTTTGGCAGTTGGCTCATGTAGGGGTTTAATGCATTCTGGAAATGATAACAGCAATGCTAGAGCAACTGTTAATGATAATCATCAACAAGGACGAGCTAATCAGTACCACAATGCAGTTACAGTTGCGGACCCAAATGGAGAGATGTTCTATTCACAGTATCTGCAGGGACCAGAGGGTTCGTGCAGTGGGCAGAAGGGCATAAATATGGAAAATGGCTGTGGGGTGAGTGGAAGAAAGGAGGGTTCGTATTCTACTGAATCCGGAGAGTCTCTAAGGGCGATACTGTCTGATCCTTTGACGTAAGTATGTGTAGAAGTTTATTTCATTAATCCCAAGGGGTTGTGTCAGGACCCAAGACTTAGAAGTCCGCTTCCTACTAAAGTTTCAGATTCAAATCCTCTCAGGTGCTATCAATTTTTATGGGCCAAGTCCATACAAGATTTTGCCCTTTAAATTTGGACGCTTTTAGACGGTGTGATTGGTTCCCAAAGATTAGTGTAGGTGTGCGTAAGTTGGTCCAAACAGTTTGAGTTATTGAAAAAAAATATATTTCATTTGTTTGGCCTCTGTTAATTGATGTCGGAAATTTGATCTCAACAATATGGTTTGTGCAAATGAACACGGTTTGGAAGAAAACACAAATATTCACTCAGCTTATGTTGAAATTTTTATTATGTTTTTCGTTTGGGTGATGGATGGATTTTGACATCTAAAATATCTTGATGAGCGAAACTCATGCCAAATATTATTTAGGATATCGAAAGCTAAACCTTGATGCTTAATTTCCATACACTAGGTATGACATTTAATTAAATGTGAAGTCTACGAGATATACAGAGATCAATGAAAATCATATTTTCGTACTGTATCTTCTCACTTGAATGGGGGTTACTCTGTCAAGAGACATATTTGTTTCTTTATCCTTTCCTGGACGGGCCCAATTCTCGTGATATTAAAGGGCAAGACCCTGAGAGAACTGCATATTTTGCTGTTGTTTATGGCGTTCAGTCTTCAGAACATTATCGCTGATTAATAGCTATTAAGTATACTGACTAATATTCATATTGGGATATATGGGCTTACAGTGGAGCACTTATGGATGACGCTATGATATTCCCTTGCGGGCATTCCTTTGGAGGTAGTGGAGTACAACACGCTCTCAGAATTGTGAGTCTTTAGTAAATACATTAAATATTAGATTGATCTTTCCAACTGTCTGTTTCTGGTAAAGGGAATAGTTTCCATCTGCTGGTATGTTATGTGGCATACAATCAAAGGCTTATGTATGGATTGATAAGAAGAGAATCTGTTTGTGTCTGCAGATGGTTTATCACTTATCAGTTTTAGTATTCTTTCAGTTTCATACAGACTCATAATTGTTCGGTCCAAATTTCAAATTTGGCAGTCCTTTCTCAAAATATTTTACCTAAAACCCCTATATGTATCAATCATTATGTAATTCCTCTAGCCTGAGAAGATCAGCACAATGTTGTTATCGATGCCCTTGTCAGGCCATGAGGATGCATTTGGGAGTAATGAAAAGTCTAAGAAATGTACGTGTGAGACTTGCTTGTTTTGATTTTCTCAATACTCTGTGTTTGTTTCAGGCTCTTCCTATTTCCACTGGTTTGTGTAGAACCTTTGATTTCTAGAAAGTGGCATGACATCTGGCTTGTAAAATTGGAAGTTCTTGATTTTGTTTTCCCATTGCAGAAAGTTTGCTATACCTGCTCTCAACCAGTATCAGAAGAGTCTGTGTCCCCAAATCTATGTAAGTGTTCAATCATTGTTATAGAATATCGACGTTCATCTTCATGTTCTAGGTGGGAATTTAGTTTTAAGTTTGTACGGCATGAGATTGCCAGGAATCTTGGATGCTTTTATTTTCTTACTAGGTGACGGGGGTTATCAATCATTCACTTATGATTTCAGTTTTGTGGAATCCTATTCAATCAATTCTATTTACAGCAGATATTCTCTCTGTGGAGACTGCTATTGTAGAGGTTAGAAAGGTTGCACAGGAAGAAAATACTTACTCCTTCACATTTTCTGTGGTTTTATAGCTCTCCGAGCTGCTGTCCAGGCATTCCGTCGGGAAGAAGAGTCAAATGTTTTCCGCTCATCAAAAAGAAGAAGAGATAGATTTGAACAGGTTTGTCTATCCATGACCCCCACCCCAGCTGTGACATCCTAATCCTTTTTGTTCTTTTTAGCTACAAAATGAGGTTTTGAATTTTGATTTCTAGATATGGGATTTCCATTACCACGAATACGGACTTACTAGTAGCAACATTCTTGTGTCAACGCCATTAAGGTATTTGGATTTTTCAATGGTTTTATATGGGAACATGATAAGGACATGTAGTTGAATGACTGCTTACCTTGTCGAGTATTGAACGGTCTAGAACCATCTGATTGGAGATACTCCCACTTTGGTAAGGTACGCAACTAGGAATTATATTCCGCCTCTTGGATTGTTAGTGCAATCCACTTCTTGGATGGATGCAAACAATGCAATGAATGAACCAGAACTCTCCACTCTCCACCATCCAAATATTGCCTAACGTATTGTGAAGCCTTTCCAGGCACAACATTCAGCAGTTCCTTTTATTGTAGTAGATGCTTGCTTGTCGGTGCTTTCTCTCTTTTCTTTACCACTTGCCAGTCCTTAGATTGAGCATCCTCGTCCCTCAATGACGTGCTTTTGCATACTAATCAACTTTAGTTTTTTAGCGCATTCAACCATATATGGACAACCCTGCCAATAATTTTGTTAAATTATCTTTCATTAGTGAAATTTTATTTTGCTCTCATGTAGGACAAGGGTAGTTACGGTGATTCAATATCCAGCGATCATCCAAGAGGCAGAGGCGTTCAGTTCCCTTTTGTTGTGACTGATCGGGTTGTTATCAAGGTATCCCTTGAAGACCCTAGTTTTGTGTACTATGCTTACAATATCATTATGTTACAATCACTTATCGGAGGAAGTGGAGCAGGGTAACAAGCGGACACCACCACGTTTTGTAGGACGCGAGGCTATAGTAACAACACAATGCTTGAATGGATGGTTAGTCATGTTTCTACTTTCTCAAGTTATTAATGGGATCTACTTTCTGTGTTCTAAAGAGTCATGCTAACATACTGATACGCGTGATGGTTCTATCCAATGCATTTAGGTAAAGTCTCATCAAGTGAATGTATGGGTTTGAATGCATATGAAGTATATATATATATTTTTTGGTGGGGGAGTGCGTGAAGGAAGAGAATGGACAAAAAAGTGGACTGGACCGAGGTGTTGGCCTTATTAATTGAAGGCAACTTTTACTGGCATTATTTTAATGTATCAAAATGTTAATTGGCTCCACAATACTAATACAACAAACGTTCAGGTACGTAGTGAAGACATTGGACAACGCAGAGAGCGTGAAGTTGCAGTATCGCTCACTTGCCAAGGTTTCGGATGATCCATCTTCAAAGCCATCAACAACCAAGATGACACCGAACTGGCTCTAGAGTCGCAGTGAATCAAGATGTTTTAATTTGGGGCAGCTACAGTTTGTTCCTGCTATACGTGAGTAACATAAGGTCTCTTATTGTTGTATGTTTTTTTTTGTTGTATTCCTTACACGCAAATGTATATTTAGGTCTTGTAAATTGTAGAAGCCTTTGATTTGAGAAACCTTAGATCGAGATTGCAAGATGAAGTATGTAATCAATTTTGTTCAAATTTTCTAAACACTTACTTTTTATTTAACTGATGCTGATCGGGAGATATGAAAGGCTGTTTATTATGATGGTTAGCAATGTGCAATAGAAATATTAAAGCTAAACAATATCACTGGCTTAATTTATTATTGCTGGCGATGTAAAAATCTAGGGTTGGTCATTGCTGCAAAAATCTTTCAATTTGATTGTCATGTTTCTAGTTTGGGTGCTTCACATTTTTTTTTCTTCGTTTTTGAAATGTATTTTTGTGTTAGTCCCCAAAATATTAATACGGTGTGCATTTCTATACGAATTTTGCACATGTACATAGCATTTTACGAAATCCATAGCAACTGCATCAAAGATCATTAATTCAATGATCAAAAGTTGATTGATTTGCAGCAATTAAATTCATAACAACAATCATTTCGTCTCGAATCTGAGAGTAGCAATACAAATTGGGGCACAAATGACTACATCTTCTACTTCTACGCGCTACAAACTCAATAACTTAACAAAGCCTTGTCTACAAACAAAATAAGCGTTAGTTTGCTTACTCCCCGTGGAGAATCGTAGACGAATCATAGAGAAAGAGAGGGAAATCAGTATAATTAAAAATCAGTGATACAAGGTAAGGAGTTAACAATCAAAAACAGGGTAGATTTTCCTTGGACGACAGAAAGTTGCATGTTGAATAAATGGAAGCAGCAGCTGCCATAACAGCCAGTTCCTTTTCTGCACCATCCACTTCCTCTAATCTGGTAGAACAAGAAAACCACAAATTTATAAACAAATGGAGATCTGAAGTACTCTTTTGATTGAAAATACATAAAGACGTGATTTAAACTTTTTAACCCTGAATGAGAAAGACAGGAAAGACAATCAAACACAAGAAGGGAATGCAACACGATCAACGAGATTTTAGTCCCTTTCTCTTTGTTGGGTATCCTTGTTTCAAGTGTCGGATTAAATTTCAGAGTCATTGTGAGATTGATATCAGTTCAAGGAATTATTCTACAGACCTACAAAACTAAGGCTTGAATATGAGATATCCAAGGTGAGATCTGAAATTGCTCAAGAAATATGAGAAGTTCACAGGTCAAGCATAAAAGAGAGAAAATGCACCACTTTGTGAATTTGAGTTACCCTTTGAAGCATACCTGGAATCATTTTCAAATGCACCCAGCAGTTGTGAACCATGTAATGTACTATGATGGATATGTTGTAGGCCCCTTTCACAGTGGAGCTGCATATCTTTTACTTGGTTCAACCAAATTTCCTGAAAGTATATCATCAAACAGAAAAACGTTCAGATACCCTTCCCCATGACACAAAAAGAAATGAAAAACAAGAAGAATAAATTGTGTTGAGGTAGATTTGTCGCAAGTACTCCAGATAATCAGGGGTAAGAATTTTTTAAGCGCCTTATGTGGGATTGAAAAATAGTATAACAAGAAGAAGTCTCGATGAAAGAATTGGAATTTGGAGCAAAGCAAAAAAGCTTTAGTCCGTTCAGAATTTCTGATGAAAACAGGAAAAAGTTAGCAACCACTGAAGGAGGTTGATACTCTTATCTCATTGGACTTCATGTTATGTGCATAAAGTTGCAGAATCTGGTCTTCTAAAAATAGAAACTTGGCAGTGTCTTCTATTTGTAAAACAAAGCACTTACAATGTCGCTTTCCTAATAATAGTATTTGTCTCCACCAAATGGTGTGCACCGAGTTACGACAAATCTATTTTTAAGATACAAAGAAGTCCAAAGTCTAGATTGTTTATGTCTACGTATGCACAAACGGACATAGATAAAATACCCACTCTGCTGCAAAAAGAGAACCACAAACTCCTAAGATTATGTATAATAACAAAATCTTAGTATTGAATGCTCAAGAATATGTATATAGACTGGTGCCTAAGTAATCAGATTTTCTTAAGTGTTTTGACTGATTGTGGTAGTCATTTTATAGGGCACTGCCAAGCTCACGCATGCGTGAGTCCTGGGTGTGAAGCACCAGCTTCTATACTTGAACAGTCTAGGTATTCCGTACAAAAGCAAGCCAAACTTTCCGCATCTACGCAATACGGGACAAAACACACAAACCCATTTTATTTTGAAAATCCCTTACACCTAACTACTTCATTTGGGGAATCCAAATTTCAAAATACAGTCTCAGTGTTCTGAATATGCATATGCAAAGCGCTTTCAAGACTGAAGCTGTAAAGATAAAGCAGACCATTCTTCTCAAGACTCACCAGTCGTTTCTCTTCTTCAGAAAGGGATTTATCCATCTGATCAAATACAGCACTCCACCTAGCTCGATGGATATCAGCTTTTGCATTGTCAGAGCATCCAGCAGCAGAGTTCTTCACAACATAGGGATCATTTTCTTGGTTACATGAGAATTCCCTCGACATTAGCAAAGGCAAGTCTGTATGAATCACGGCTCTAACCCTCTTCTTACTGCGTCGCAATGCTGCAAGTACAGACAGCAGTACACAGAAGTGCCAATATGAGTGTCTATTCTTCTGTAACAAGTTGCATTTATGATTTGACCAAGTAGACGATTACCTGTGAGACGCCCTTTAGTGTCTTGATGAAGAAGTTCCAACCATCGTGACGCTACATTAGCAGCTGAAAATAAAAAGAAAGATGTATTATATGGTCCAAGCGAGACATTTTTTTTCCTAAGTTCAAGGCATTTTGAGCTATTCTCATAGTATATTAATGCTACTCGATGTTAATCTATGCAAGTAAACATTCCAATTTGTGACCCAAGAATTTCTCTGAATACGTTATGCAAACATACCAAGTTTCAATACTGTTGCTAAAATTAACAGCAGAGATCAAACAGTAAACACACAAAACAGGTGCCATAACTGGTTATACACCTAGAAAACTGACCTTCAACAGAGAGAGATGAAACCCCGGTTCCGTTCACTGACTCCTCATTAGACAAGGAGCTAGTATTCCCTGAGGCCACGGTTGTACATGACAACAACTTCAACGCAAGCATATCATCCTCTCTATGTTGGTTGGGGTCTGAAGGACAATTAGTATTACCAAAAGTCATTCTCTCTACCTTGTTCACGTCACCATCTCTCCTTAAGTCATCTGAGTTGAACTGTAACAATTCACCGCACAATGTGGTGAAACCACTTTTCTGCTGGGTCTCAGATAAAGTACTCAAGGACCCATCTTCATGAGAATGACCGGTATGTCCATTCACATTTACCACGTCTTTCTTCCTTTCAGTAATTTCTTTTGTCCCACTCTTCATTGAGATAATTTGTTTTCCTCCAGCCTGCTGATTTTCAAGTTTTTCAGACCTCACCATGGCCTCTATTATTGAATGAACTTGTTTACTATTTCTCACGTGGTTTATAATCCCAGGGTTCAACTCATTCAGCAGTCCACTAGGAGCTGCAATTTTCGCAAACCTGTTGACTTGTTCTCTCTTTGCAAGCTCCATCTTTTTCTTGAGCCCATCAGTTTTACTTTTCCTACCGCGCGGTTTTGGAACTGTTATGCCTCCACGAGAAGATGAAATGAATCCATTTTGCTTCATCTCTTTCCACACCTTCATTGAGTCTTTCTCCTCCAATGAACCAGTAGTGCTCCCACACTCAGAAGCATCACCTGATTTCAAATGTTCATGATTTTTGAAAGGATAAAAGTGGTCTTGTTTGGGTGAGTTAGAAGTACCTTCTGCATTCAGATCCCAACCAAAACCCCGTGATGCTGAAAAAGTATCATGTTCTATGTCAT
>JABCMJ010034526.1:0-16438 GCA_014822125.1 Arbutus unedo | reverse complement strand
GAACTCTCTTGTTGTCCTGCGAGAGTCTCTTGCGTATCAGAATAGCTCTTGTTGTTGTGTCATCATGTTTTCCAAGGTCTGTTAGGCCAAAGTGCTCTGCGATACCATTTTGAACCTTTTGTAGGTTAGGATATTGGCCAACAGCTACGAAAGCAACTTCATCAAACAGTTTTTGTTCTTTCGCTCTTGTTCTCACTTCTTGCGCCATTGTTGTCTTGCCCACTCCTGCCAACCCACAAATCCCAATCAAGTTGATCGCATTATTTGTTAGAGCCTTAATGATCTCTTCCATTTTAAGTCTTCGAGACTCAAACCCCGTGAAATCTCGATTAGGTATGGTCTCCATGGATGCAGGAGGTGGACTGTAGGAAAATTTAGTATACTCGCCGCTCGTGGCCTGTAGCTGTAGGTCAGCAATAGCCCTTGTCTTTTTCACGGCTTTCCTACTCAGTGAGTAACGGAGTTTGAGATTGGGGCACCACCCATTCAAACACCCTTCCTTGACTTTGGGCTTGTCTTTGATGATTCCCACAACCTCACTTGTGACCTTATTGGCTCTAGTCTGCCAATCTTTAACACTATGTCCAACAGTTCTCACTTTTCTGATATCTTCATCCGCAGCCATTTGCACATCTTTTCTTGTCGTTTCAAGCACTTCCAATTGAGTTTCAAGTTCATTAAAGTTGCTATTGAAACAAAACATGTAAGTGAATTGGCGCCCGATCGGAGCAACCAAGCAATCTCCGATTTTACCCAGAACTATGTCTCCAACTTTCCCCAAACAGGTGAGAGCAAAAGTTCCAGCCATCCCTGCAATAATAAATTTTAGGGTAAATTACTTTAATATCCTTGTAGTTTAGACTTAATATCAATTTTGTTCATGTCATTTAAAATGGCTCAATTTTGATATTTAATTTAATTTAATTTAATTTTTTATTTTAATCATGTCCAATTGTTAACGTTCCGGAAAACAAACTCTCGCCTACACACTGAGAGAGAGAGAGAGAGAGAGAGAGAGAGAGTAATTACTCCCTGGCTCCATATCCCTGTTCCATATACCCTGCAAATTTCTCAGTTGAGTCTCTGGCCGTGAACAAGAAATAACTAGATCGACCATATTGGAGCAAAAGCTCAACTAAAGGGGGATCTTCGCCAATTTGAAACGATTTCACCCTCTCTGCAGTTGAAGCCGTCTCATCTTAACTACTATCTAATTTCACTTCAGTTGTAGAGGGCAAAAGATTGCTCATCTCCACAGGCCCATTTTCTCCAACACCCGTCTTCGAGCTTTTGGAAAGCTACAGTGAGATGCGTTGAAAAAGGTTTTGGTAGGAATGGATGTCATCCAAACGTCATGCATAGAGTATCTGAAATTCGAACGTGTCCCAATCTTAGATCTGTCGTCTTCGTCAGAGGAGGAGCTGGTGGTGTTGTAATCGTCGTCCCATTCGCTGTACCGAATCTCTTCAGCTCCTCTCTCTCCGTTTCCTCTTCTTCATCCTCCACGTCGATGTGGTGGTCGTGGTAGTGCTTTTGATAATTAGAGTAGGTAGAGGCTTTGTCATCGTTGTCATTGTTTCGCCGGTGGAAGAATTCTGAATCGGGAGGGAACAGAGGGTAGAAGTTCTCCTAATTCCAGACTGATGAAGCTTGAGAGACTTGATTCGGAGAGAATGTGAGAGGAAGTTTAATTGGTTTCCGATGGCGGCGAGAGGGAGGGAGGCCGGAGAAGGAGAGGATGTGGGGGAGTTTGGAGGTGGCAATGGTGGGGGAGGACGAAGGAGAGAAGACAGGAGGCGGCGGAGGTCGATGGAAGGAGGGGGATGGGTGAAGAAAATCTAATTCATTTCTCATTCGATCATCTAAGAACTTCACTGAAGAAGGAAAAGAAGTGGATTAATTGACCTCATTTCTGTTATTGATATTTTCCATTGTGGTTTTTACATTGATGCACAACATCCTCTTTCTGTCAAGTTGGGTGTTTTTACACTGATATTTTCCAGAAATGCTATTAGTAGAGAATCCTCCGCCGAACCTGACATGGCTAAAGATTAGGTCCCACCATCCTTTATTTCGTTTCTTTCCTTGGGCTCTCTCTCTTCCAGGGCTCTTTCTCTTCCAAACTTGGCTGTAGTGTAACTCATGTTTTTCTCTCCTTTAATTCATCTCCAAAATTTACTTCAATTTAATCACAGTCCATTAAACAAAATAATAATTATTTTGATTTAATTACAGTGCCTTAAAATTTTATTTCTAGATTAATCAAAAATTTGGAAAATTTGAATAAAGAGTTATTAAATTATGATAGGATATTTGTTGATTTATATTTTATTATTATTATTTTTTGTTAATCTATAAAATAAAGTTAAAAATATTTTAAATTATCTAAAAATATTCACATGTCCTAATGCACTTAACTTTGGACAAAAAAAAATAACCGGCACTGCTCATTCAAATCCCTTTTGGTCGTACTTTTTAAATTTTATTGTCAAAAAAATACTAAAAATTTATTGTTTACTTAAAAAATTATTTTTGAATTAATCGTGAACTCGTTATTATGTGATGGTGAGAATGTGTTGGCTTCAAGGATTATGATAATACTTTTTGTAAGTGGGGTGAAACTTAATATCTCGCTTGTACACTAGGAATTATGCTCTTTTGTTGGGACATATGATTTACAAGATAATAACTCGTCAAAGAATTTTTCATCGTTATTGTGAGAAGGCACTTCGATAATTAAGTCAGACAGAGCTCACAAGAATATCTGTAAATCAAGCTAATATTCTCTCTAATTCTCTTACGAATCTGACTCCCGATTAGAACTAGCACTATTAGAATAATAATAAAGATCACAGCTTTTAACCGTGATCTTTATATTTTAATTACAGTTTTAAAAGCGTGATTGATTAGGACATAATTAAATGTCGCGAGATTTACTCACAGTTTTTTACCATAATTAAAAGTTCATTTAAACTGATATTAAAACTAAATAAACGTGATTATATGTTATAAAAGATCACTCTTTTAACCAAAAACTGTGGTTAAATGTTGTAAAAGATCACGCTTTCACCAACAACTGTGATTAAAAGTTACAAAAGATTATGCTTTTAACAAAAAATTGTGATTAAAAGTTATAAAACAATGTCATTTGGCAAAGCTATTCTGATGAGCCACTCTTATTCAAAAATTAATTTAATATTATGTGAGCCGATGACTCACGTATTAAAATTAAACTAATAAGAATATATACTACACTTTATCTCTTTAGCAATGTGAGATTCATTTTTTCTTCTATCTCTTATATCAGTTTAGAATGTCACCTTTTTTTATTCTTTACTGAAGGAGGTAAAATCCGATTAAACCTAATTAGGACTTTTACCAAACAAGATAAGCGAGATTTGAGCTTGGTAAAAAGGTACTCTTGTACACAGGTATATTGCGAAGCAGAAAATATATAATATTTGCCGACTCGACAAAGGTGATAAAATATCAAACAAATGAGATATATAATTCGTATCGAACCCGAATAGCTCGGGAATAGTTCTAATCAGATAAGAATGAGAAATCCTAATTTCTAATGAGATAAAGATGAGAAATCCTATAGCAAATCGACTTATAATAAGAAGTTAATAGTCGAAAAGAATTTTAATTGTAACAAAAGACAGTTAGCCAATCAGTTAGTATGTCTAATCCTTTTCTAATGAGGTATGGAGAATTGGATTATGATTCAGATTACTAAGGGATAATCTCTATAAATAAGAGTATGCCCCTATGGTAAAGGGGACGAAAAAACACACAGTGAGTTGTTATTTCATGCATAGATTTGAGTTATCTTCCATGATTAAGTACTGACTTAATCATCGGAGTACCTCCGCTGCCTAGAGGCTAGGGGTCCTCTAATGGTTTATTGTTTTGCAGAAATTAGGGTTTCGAGCGAATCGGAGCACTAACGTGTTTGGCCATAGCCGGAGACTTCAACTTTCTAGGTATGAATTTTTACCCACTTACATTTACCTTTTCTATTGTAAGGACTCGGAATTTTTTTTCATTTTTATGCTAATGTTCGAAATGTTAAAAGAGTTTTAGTGTTGTTGGAAAAGAGAGTTGATAGTGAGAAGGTTAAAATTTTAAAATTTTTGGACAGTAGGTGTGTGTGACCAGTCAGGGTTTGGCCAACCAGTCACGGATCCAGTCATGCCTTGAAAATTGAACTCCATGACCAATCGCGCTACCAGTCACGCAACAAGTCACGCCTTGGCTTTTTGGGCACTTTTTGAGGCAGTGATCAGCCGTAACCGGTCAGGCCTACCCTGTGACTGGTCAGGCTCCTTTTTATGCGATTCTAAAGAGCCCAGATTAGATTTTTTGACAGATCTAAACTTTTTCCAAAAGGGTTTTCTTCCATTTCTCTCTCTAAAACTTCATCTAGAGTGGGTGATACCTTAAGCTTGGAGACACCATTTCACTTGGAGAGGCTTTATTGGAGTTTTCTCACCACCATTGGAGCTCAAATTCTTGGAGCTCAAGACTTGGAACCATATCTTGAGGTAGGGATGTCTTCACGTCTATTTATGGGTGTACAATTTGTTTTGGGCCATTTTTCATGATTTTTGGTTGTTGCTTGGAGCTTTGGGTGTTATTGTCCATATTGTAAGACCATTTGGGGTGGTTGGTTGGAACCTTCATTTCTTGGGTTGATTGTTTCATTACTTGTTTCCGGTACCGACCCGACCATATTTTCTTCTTCGTGGATGTTATACTTTTCTAAGGCTAGACTTACCTAACTGTATAGTTTAATCTTATTTTTGACATAGAGCTTGGTATATAAGACTATGGCTTGTGATGCGATGTGGGATATTATGTTTTTCTTTATACCTACGGTTTATGTGAATAATGGGTGTCAAATGGTAAGTTGTGACATGTTGTGGATGGATAGAAGTAGATGTAGGCTTACGTTCTACCTCAGCGTTGAAATGATGCGGGTTATGGACTAACCACTATGGGGTGACGTGCTAGGTTTGATGATTCCTTCATGACACGAGATGAGAACCGGAAAATAGTTATAAGGTTTATTGATGATTGAAAGGGGATTGAGAAAATCATAGTAGACGTGGTAGAAACTTAGGAAGAGTGGCCCACATCTTGTCTTCTATAAGGCTTGTTTTGTCAACTACAAACATCTAAATGAAATTCGGTGGAACGTTATGAATAAAAGAAAGTCGACTTGGGATATGGAACATACATTAGTAATAGAAATATCTGGTATCAGGACCATCCTTTTAAACACTCTGTATAGAGCTCATTTGTTCTACTCTAAAGTTGAGAGTTCGTTTAAGGGGCATCATTGTGTTTGACCTTGGGTTCGAGCGACGTCATCGAACGGTTGTGAGAGAGGTCCTTTCCCCCATGAGTTTACCAGTCATGAAATTGTTCCCATAAATGGTTTCACCCTGCTCTAGTGTCGTGAGGAGTTCCCTTGCGTCCCTAGGATGATGCTAGGCTCCGTCCTATCCTGTGGCGCTATGTCAAAGCATGATACGAGGTGAAGATGTGGTAGGAGCAACCCTTATGTTTGATTTGCCTAGTTCACCCTTGATGGTGAACACTAAATAAAGTTATATGCTATGATGTATTTGAACGGAAATGGTCATGAGAATGTGTTGGTCTTGAAATGATGAGGAAGTGATTGGTAAGCGATACCTTGACAGGTGGTTATTCATACACCGTCATTGCTGGTTTCTTGTATGCTCTATATTGATTGCTACTATTATGCCTCAATTGTTAAGTCTCTATTGATTATTGGGATCGCGTGGAATTCTATGACTTATTATGAATGTAGATTTTATGATGCGTTATGGTTGAATGAAGATTGTCATGGTAATACACTACCGAATGAAATAGATAGTGTGAATTATGAGAGTTACGTTAATGATCGATTATACATGAGGAAAGTCATGGGGCATGTAGCTTATCTTGATGTTTACATGGAGCTAGACAATAAATATGTGACACATGATATATGTGGACATTGACACGATTACGAGATGGTGGTTATGAGATATGTGACCTATGCGAGAATGGAACTAGACTCCTTTAGGAATGTTAGGAGTGATGTGAACTAGACTCCCTATCAGGAAGCTAGGAATGTGACATGAAAATGTACTGAATTTCTTTAGATATGCCAGGAGTGTACTAGATCCCTTTGTGGAAGTGCTAGGAAAGAGATGAACTAGTCCCATTCAGGAGGATGCCATGACACTCAATGAGGATATGTCGATGATGCATATGAGTTGCAGTATGCATTAATGACTTGTGGGATCATGAATAAACATTGTAAGAATTGAGTTATAATAGAATAGAAAAGCTTGAACATTATTGAGATCATATGGGCTTAAATAAAGATTACAATCACTAGTAATAGAAACAAATAATAAGATTAAGGAAACAAATAAGAATATAGTTAAAAAAGAAACAAGGATAATTCTAGAGAATATTCCATATTCCAATACTCACCCTCAAGTTGGTGCGCGAATATTTGAAACACCCAACTTGGATAGTAGCTCTTCAAAGATGGACTTGCTAACACCTTTAGTGAGAATGTCAGCAAGCTGTTGGGATGAGGGGATAAACGTAGTGCAAAGTTGGCCTGACAGAATTTTTTCTCGAATAAAATGACAATCAATCTCAATGTGTTTTGTTCTGTCATGCTGAACTGCATTCGCCGCGATACTAATTGCTGATTTATTGTCACAATACAATGACAAAGGAATGGAGACAGGAAGGCATAAGTCAGTCATCAACTTCTTGAGCCATAGCAACTCACACACACCAAGAGCCATAGCTCGATATTCAGACTCTGCACTAAAGCAGGAGACAACATCTTGCTTCTTACTCCTCCAAGTGACCAGATTTTCACTAATTTTCGTACAATAACCGGATGTAGACTGTCTGTCACTAATAGAACTAGCATAATCAGCATCAGTCCTTGCCCCAATACAAAAATGCCCATGATTTGCAAACATAATACCTCAACTCGGACAGCCCTTGAGATACCTAAGAATACAATATACCGCTGCAAGATGCGGTGTGCGGGGTGAATGCATAAACTGACTGACAACACTAGCAGAATAGGTAATATCAGGACGTGTCATCGATAGATAGATCAATTTCCCAACCAAGCGCTGGTACTGTCCAATATTGGCTAAACACTCCCCCTCAGAATCGGCCAGCCGATGATTTTGCTCAATGGGAGTATCAGCTGGACGACAAGCCAGCTGACCAGCTTCGGTAAGAAGATCCAAAACATATTTGGCCTGGGAGATAAAGATACCAGCAGAAGGTCGAGCAACCTCAATACCCAGAAAATACCAAAGAGGACCAAGATCCTTGATCTCAAATTAACAACCCAAGTACTCATTTACTGCAAGAATGCCCTCTAGGTCATCCCCAGTGAGAATAATATCATTAACATAGACACTAAGGACAACGATTTTGCATTGAACATGGCGCAGAAAGAGGGTGTGATCAACCGAACTCTGATGAAATCCAATGCAGAGCATAGCAATAGTAAAGTGATCAGACCATGCCCTCGGAGACTGTTTCAAGCCATAGAGAGAGCGGCGAAGACGACATACTTTCGTAGGATTTCCAGGAGAGAGAAAATCAGGTGAGAGAACCATATAGACTTATTGCTTCAGATCACCATTAAGGAAGACATTCTTGACATTCAGCTGAAAAAGAGGTCAGGCGCGAATCGCTGTAACAGAAAAAAGGACCCGAATAGTAGCCATCTTTGCAACCGGAGCAAATGTGTCCGTATAATCCACACCATAAGTCTGAGCATAGCCTTTGGCCACTAGACGGACCTTATATTGAGCAATAGAGCAATCGGGATGGTGTTTGATGGTAAAAACCCAGCGGCAACCAACAGCCTTACGTCCAGGAGGAAGAGTAACAATTTCCCAAGTCTGAGTTTTTTCAAGAGCCTGTAATTCCTCAATCATAGCAGCACGCCACTCTGGATGGGCTATAGCCTCTGCCATAGTGTTAGGAAGAGAAACAGAGGAAACATAAGCAAGGAAACTCTGGTAGGAGGGGGAAAGAGCAGTACTAAAAATATAATTAGAGATAAGATAAGTACAAGTGCGCTTACCCTTGCGAAGAGCAATAGGGAGATCATCTGGATGGACTGGAGGAGGTGGATCAGGCGACAAGACAGTAGGACAGTCGGTGATAGGAGGAGTTGTATCATGTGGTCGACGAGAGTGTACACCTGCGTAATAGGAGGTCGGCTAGGGATAGAGAGGGCAGAGGAACCTAGGACCAGAGTAGGGGAGGGATCAACACTAGGCAGAGGCACATGAAGAGAAAGAGGATCCTCAGCAGGTACATCTAACTGAGACCACTCAGTAGGGGAACGACCCACATCGGAATAATAAGAAGTGTGCTAAAAAAAGGTGACATCACGGGAAGTGTAACGTTTCTGGGTAGGAGGGTGATAACAATGGTAGCCCTTCTGAGTAGAGGAATAACCTAAGAAAACACACTTAACTACTTTGGGGGCCAACTTACTCCTAGAGGGCCCAACTAGCTGAACAAAACACGTACAGCTGAATATCTGAGGAGGGAGAGAAAACATTGAGGCATCAGGATAGAGAACAGAGTATGGTGTGGCAAACTGAAAAACCCGGGAAGGTGTCCGATTGATAAGATATACGGCTTTCAAAATAGCATCCGCCCAAAAAAAGGACAGCACATGCATACCAAGGCACATAGTACGGGCTAACTCTAAAATATGTCAATTTTTTCTCTCAGATACACCATTTGCTGAGGAGTCTGAACATTGGACAATTGGTGGATAATTCCCCGCTCCATACACAATGACGAAACCTGCTTATTAGTGTACTCAGTATCATGATCAGAGTGAAAGCTTTTGACTGACTGATTAAATTGAGTGTGAATCATGGTGGGAAACTACTTATAAATCTCAAAAACATCACTCTTACGTTTCATGAAGTGGACCCACGTAACACGACTATAACCATCAATAAAAAGAACAAAATAACGAAAACCAAGAGTAGAAGTAACCGGGAAAGGACCCCAAACATCAAAATGTATTAATTCAAAAGGAGCAGCAAGTCAATTTATGAAACTAACAGCATAAGATGCCCGGACATGCTTAGCCAACTGACAAGTTTCACAAGTGAACTCAAACAGTGACAAATTATGAAACAAGTGGGGAAATAAATGTTTTAAACAACCAAAAGACACATGGCCCAATCTAAGATGCCATCGTATAACCAAGGCTTTATTCGAGAGATCAATGCGTAGGTGGAAGGTAAAGGGAGAAATAGGACCAGGAGGGACATCCAACAGATACAGCCCATCCACTTGTCGCGTCACCAGATCTTGAAACACACATTGAGTGGGAAGAAAGGTCACAGAATAGTTGCAAGTTTTAGTAATATAACTAACCGACGCCAAATTAGTAGCTAATTTAGAAACATGCAAGGTATCACGAAGAGAAAGAGATGGGGTAACAGATACGTGACCTTGACCTGAAATAGAGGAAAAAGATCCATTAGCAAGGCGGACCTTGCGACAGCCAGAACCAATGACATAACTACGAAACAAAGGCGACAGACCTGTCATATTATCTGTGGCACCCGAATTGATGATCCAGGGAGAGGAGGTGGCAATAACACTATTGGCAGACGTAGTAGTACCTGAAGCAGCGAAAGTGGAAACCAGCTGAAATGTAGTCTGCATCTGACTAAAGAATTGACGGAACTTATCAATCTCAGCTTGGGATAAAGTCACCGGCTCCGAGGTAGGAAGAACAGGAGGTAGCGGAGCAGAAGCTGACGTATGAGTAGAAGGCCGCTTGGTAGTAGGGCGACCGTGGAAAGCATAACACCGAGCTTTAATATGTCCAAGTTGCCCACAATGATGGCACCTCGAGCGCGGCTTGCTGGATGGACCAAAACCAGACGATGGTGGCAAGGGACAGCATGGGCGGCCACAGCTGAATGATCCCCTAATAAAGGAGGAAGAACTGGTGCGGCGAATTGTCGACTCTCATCAGAAAGTACATAAGAGTAAGTACTCTGAAGGGATGGAAAAGGATCCATACCCAATAGGTGAACCCTGGCATACTCAAACTCGTCACAAAGACCAGTCAAGAATTGAAACACCCGTGATTTATCCTGATAAGAAGCATAGCGAGTAGCATCCTCATGATCCTTCCAATCATGAAAGGAAGAATAAAAGGTCAATTCCTCCCATCGAGCACGAAGCTGAGAAATATATGTAGTAACTGATAAATCACCCTGTGATAAACGAGAGATCTCTCGCTCCAAATTAAAAATATGAACATTATTCTGCCGCTGAGAATAAATGGCTAAGGCAGATTCCCAAATAGATGCAGCAGTCTTAGCAAACATGAATCCAACGACAATTGAAGGCTGCATAGAGCTAACCAACTAGGAACGGACTATAGAGTTGTTGGTGAACCACGCAGGATAGGTAGCATCTATAGTGGCGGGGGCGACCTCGGAGCTGGTAAGAAAACCAATCTTCCCTTTCCCCCAACAAACATCTCAAAAGACTAAGCCCACAATGGGTAATTTATACCATTCAACTTGATCGTGGTGATTTGGACGCTCGGTGAATCAACAACATGTGAAGAGCCAGAAAAAGGAGCCCCACTAGGGTTTACAACCAAAGAGGTAGTGGACTCAGAAGCCATACTAAATCACCGCGCAAGAACCTGTCTATATAGACCAAAACTGAACAAAAGAAGGGCACAAAAAATATCTCCTCAAACGCTGAACACCTCAGACAATTGTCTTATCAGACCCGAACACAATAAACATAGATGTCAAACATATCAAGCAAGCATGAAAAAATTAGACCATATTCAAACCAAAGTAGCAGTCAAGACAACAGCGGCAACAGAGGAGAGAGGTAGCAGCGGTGGAAGGGAAAAAGGGGCAGCGGCAACAGCGAGAGAGAGAGAGAGGAATTGCGGCGGCAGAGGAGAGAGAGAGACATTGGCAAACAACGACTGTCAAGAGAGAGACAACAGCGGTGACTACTGACGAGAAGGCAACGCTGCCGCCGGCGTGACCAGCGACAACCAACGGCAGCGGGGGAATAATAGGGTTTTTCTAGGGTTTGGTTTTTTTAGGCTCTGATACCAAATTGAATTATAATAGAATAGAAAAGTTTGAATATTATTGAGATCATACAGGCTTAAATAGAGATTACAATCACTAGTAATGGAAACAAATAATAAGATTAAGGAAACAAATAAGAATATAGTAAAAAGGAAACAAGGATAATTCTAGAGAATATTCCATATTCCAAGAATATTCTATATTCCAACAGTAAGTTATCTAATACTCTTCCTTGATTTATCGTTGCATTCAGCTTGTACACTCACTAGTGTAACAATTGACGTTTGAAATATGAGATGTGAACCTACGTTATAGAGTTGATGAGAAAAAATGAGGATGACTTGCCTAGTCTCCATTCAGAGTGTGTTGCTAAGAACTTCTGTTGTTATCCTCCAAAGGAAGTGAGCCAAGAGATGAAGATAAATCACGGATCGATTAATATTAATGGGATGCATAAGTCGCAAATGGTTAGATGGTTTAATGGATAAAGACATGGTGTCGTAAAACGGTCGGATAAATAGTCCATGCTTATCTTGTATTTCATTTAAGATCGTACTTGTGCTATATTCCGACCTTCATGTTGTATGTCAAATTATGTCATATTCATATAATATTAGTGTAGATATTCCTATTGGGCCGTGTAGCTCAACCCCTCATTTTTTTCAGGTACAGTCTTGGAGTAGTGGCATGAAGTGTATGAAGTGCATTTGCTCGACATGTCTTGAAAGATTACATGTGAGAGTTGATTAACATTTCTTAGTCTTATCTTTTATTTTAAGATGTACTATACTAGAACATGATATTTTTGGACTCAACTGATGTAATTAATACTTTTAAATCCTTCTGCTTTGGTGATATAATCTTTTGGATCAAGATGACTTCTTTGTAAATTGTTAGAACTTGAAATATTTTGGTTTATAGTAAATGGACTTTTGGGTGTTTGGTGAGCCTTGTGATGACTTTTGCAATTGTTAAATATATTATTATTGCGTTAAAAATCAAGGGCGTGATCACAGTTTTTAAATTAATTGTGATTGAAAGTGGTTATGTTTTTATCACGGGTTTTAAACAAACCATGATTAAAAAATGATTGTTTTTCTCTATCTTTTTTATAATAGTTTTTTAACATACCGTGATTAAAAATAGCTATCTTGTAAATAGATTGTGATTAAATTAATAATTACTTTTTATCACACTTACAAATAAAACGTAATTAAAATAACTATTTATAATCACAGTTCTATTGAAACTATTATTAATAGTAATTATCATGGTTTTATCAAAAAGTGTGATTAAAAATTTATTTTCTCATTTTTTTATCATACTTTTACAAAAAGCATGATCTTTTTAATTCATCAAGCGTAATCTTCATCTGCTATTTTAGTACTATGGAGTAGGATTGCCTTATGATTGACCACTAATGAGATAAATCTAATTTGGTTCTATCTAAGACTTTATCTTCTGCCATTAGAGTTTTATTCAACCATAAATTGCTTATTTAAATTGAATTTACCTTGGACTTCTCTTCCACATCTAATTAGAATCTTATCCTGACATATTTGGAGTTATTTCTTATCTAGGATTTGAGACTGCCAACCGCCCTTATTTAGATCGGTAACATGCTAGACGCCCTTCTCATGTCGGCTGGTCACTGAATCGCCCTTCTCAGGTTGGGTATCACAGGAACTGCCTTTATCAGGTCGGCCGTGCCCTTACGTGATCGGCACACATGCCTATGTGTGAGAGAACTTGTTTGCTGAACTGGTTGAATTATTTAAGGAAAAACTTAATAATATTTATCTAACTTTTACCTCCTGCAATTGCCCTCTAGCTTTATCTACTTCCTGCCGAATTGATGGGACAAGCGAAGCTACTACTGGGTCATTTGCTAGCAAATATTTCCTTCTCGGATAAATATCTCTTCAACTGTTAATTGAAAACTGTATCGTCCCATTAAATGCGACGTTGCATAATGGCAATTTTTTACGGGTTGATGCGCTTCTCACGCGTGCATGCTCCCATTACCATAATTACTATCTTAATTCAAATGCCGTTTCCTAATTTCCGTATTATCTCTTCCTCATTTCTTCTTCTACTATCCATCTATTTGTTTTTCAGCACTATTCATTGCCATTTTCGTATAGACCTTAAAGAATCCAAAACCTCAATCTCTTGTCGTCTTTCCTGTACGTCCCTTTCGACTCATCGTCGTTTCTTTATTTCATTTCTATCCTCCCCTTCCATTATCTATTCATGGGGATTTTTAGGTAGCTCTTAGATTCTTTGTCAAAAATAGTGAAGTTCCGCCAATGATACAACGTCCTTCATGATGTTGTAATCGAACTGAACAGACCGACACTCCACGTGACAGGAATGACCATGACACCTTACACGTCCCCCTAATGGCCTTTACTAAGGGTGGAGTTTGTTTCCCCCTTCATCGTCTTCTTCGCGAAGTCCTTTGTTATTGTCGTTTGTATCCTATGGAAATTTCCATAAACACTTATCGAATAATCTGTGTATAGCCGAACTCAATACATTAAACAATAATAGCTTAGGTGTTCGTGAAAAACCAATTTCACTACGATATGGTGAAAAAGACGGTGATTCTTATTACTTAAAGAACCGACCAAAAATTAAGAGATTAGTCACCGATTCAAAATGATTCTAATCGAGAGAATAATGATGATGTCATTGTTACGGGCAATTGGAAGATCGGTCTTGGAGAATCCGAGCACCCCAGATACTACATCCCGAGAGGTTTCGAGGTCATTCGTTAATTCTCGAACTCTAATTCTATTTCTTATTGCCTTCTCGACTTATTTCTTGAAAATAACATTCTTTCCTTGTCTTTGCAACGACCAACTGCAATCACTCTAGGAAATTCAAGAACATAAAGGCCGACGAGGTGAAGAAATTTGCCGGCTACAAAGGTCCTCCTGGTCAGACCAGTGTCCTATCTCCAGAAGTCTTTCTCTGTTATGTGCCGAGCTACATAGGCTATATCAAGAACCAATCTGTCCCCAAGGCCACTGTTGTTGCTGCCAAAACTGAAGGATATGTTCTCGAAGCTATTCCACTCCTGTATTCTAGAAGCCACAACTAGTGCCAAGATTAACTTCTCCAAAGGAAGATATCTTGTTTTAGAATCCAAGAGAGTCTTACTCACATAATATATTGGCGTCTAGTCGGAGCCATTGTCTTTGATCAGCACTACTGTAATGACCCACTCCCACCTTGTACAATATTGTCTACTTTTGCCGCCCAAACCCCATCGACTTTTCAGTAAGTCACCCATCCTTAGATTGCTCCAGGACGAGCACGCTTAACTGTGAAGTTTTATTTGATTTTGCCGTCATCACGGCTTTAAAAGGTCTTGTACAAGGGATGTTCATGATCTATTATAAATACCACCGAACTTACATTCACTAAGCGATGTGGAGCCCTTGACCACCCATCTGGACGTCCACTGAGACACCATCTCCAGGACGCTGGCCTTATAGCTGGCACCACAGCCTGACTGGGATGTCACAGTCTCCTCTACTTAGGAACACACGTCCTCGTGTGGGGCTGAGATTTGTCCCACATTTTCGGTTGGTGCAGGTTCTAATACTATTTGTAACGACTTGCTCCAGCTTTGTACAATATTGTCCCCTTTTTCTGTCCAAACTCCATAGACTTCCCAGTAGGTACCCCTTCCCTAGATTGCTTCACGACAAGCACGCTTAACTATGAAGTTCAAAATGTACTTCCTCGCTTAATATAGAACTTTACAGAGAAGCCAAATGAATCATTTTGTACTTGTTGGGAAAGGTACAACGACTCTCTGAACGAAGTTCTTCACCATGGATACAATGATTGGTAGGTTCGGACTTTTTCTATGAGGGCATTTTGACCCGAATTGCCTGTTCATTGATATGATGTGCAATGATGAGTTCTTGAACCATCAACCAACAATAGTTATAACATACTTAGACACCCTGGCAAAAAACAACCATTCATGAAATTATTTTGATCCCAATAATCGTTGAACATAAATCCTATGCCTAGCCAGGTGGGTCTAGACACTTATGTGTTGAGAAATGAAGATGACTTTCAAAAGAAGCTTGACCACATCATCAAAAAGTTGGACAAGCTAAAAATGAACAGAGTGCAAGAAGTCTCTTCCTCTAAAGTTGATGTTATATGCGACGTGTAGGGTCATGCCACCCATGAATGCCCCACGATACATGCCTTCCAGGAAGTATTGCATGGTAATGACCAAGTTGAGGTGAATGCCCTGAACCAAGGGTAGAAGGAGTATAATTCATCATATTCCAACACCTATAACCCTGGGTGGTAGAATCATCCTAATTTCAGTTGGCGGAATAATGAGTAGACTGGCCCATCACAAGGTCCACCTAGATTTCAGAATCAAGGCCCATCAAATTCCCAAAACTAGGTTGAATCCATTTTTTAAAACCCACCTTCTGCATACCAACCAAATCCATATTCTCAAAGGCAAGAACTGTCAAGATGCCGTAGGGATCTGCTATGGGTCCTAGTGCTTACTAGCCTCCAAACAAGCGGGGTTTGGAAGAAATGCTCCAAATGTTTATGCGTGGAGAAACCAGTATCAATGAGCAGAACACTCAGGTCATTGAGGGCATCTGTTCCCAATTGACCAAGTTGACCACCTCTATAGGAGCTATGCAACAATAGAAGGGCATGTTTCTTGTCCAATCACAATGTAACCTCAAGGTCAATATTTTGTGAGTAGTTTAGCCCCATCTGATTCCAATGTTGAACAAGCTAAATCATTACCATTTTGAGGAGTGGTAAGGAGATTGACAAGACCATCCTACTAAAGTCTGTACCTCCTCTGGTTTCCACATCTACTTTTGATCCAGCGGTACCGAAAGATGATGAGCCTACTATTTCCAAGCATGATGAGCCTACTACTAATGTGAAAATAATTTTTTGTTGCGAGTTTAAATCAAAAAGTGTATCTAGATCAACCTAAAGGTCTCTCAATAAAAGTAGAAGAATACTTGGATGCAAACTTAAGAAGTTAAATAAAGTTAAGCAAGCAACATATCGGCAATAGAACATTAACTTTATGATACCATTTGCTTTCTTTCAAATTAAGGAAGATAACACAAGTGGATGTATCCGAAAGTTAGTGAGAGCTAGTATATTTCATGTTGATAATATTTTGCTTGCTAATAGTAATCTTTATTGTTTGCATTTAAGAGGGTTTCTCATGAATTAGAGAATAAAAA
>JABCMJ010034517.1:0-17553 GCA_014822125.1 Arbutus unedo | reverse complement strand
CTCCTCCTTCGTCAATCCATATGTACACACCCAATTACAAGCCACAAAACTAACGCATGGTAGAGAGAGAAACCATAGTCGATCGAGCGATGATGGAAAATTCACCGACCTTCATGCCTCCTCTCCTCCTCCGCAACATACTAACCACCCTCTTCCTCTTCGCCGACAAACCACTCCTAACCCTAGCCGAAAGATACAAACTCCTCCAATTCCTCCGCCACCTCCTCATCTCCTCCTTCCTCTTCCTCCTTCGCTTTCTCCCTTCTCTACTCCCTAATTTCCCGGATAATTACGGTGATTACTCGTTGAATCCTCCGATATCGAATAATTACGCTTCCGCCGGCCCCGCCACCGCAGGAAGCACCGGCATCGTCACGGGCGCCGGTGGAGACTCCGGTATCGGTCGAGCACTTTCGCAGTTGTTGTCGATTGTTAATGATATCCCTGTTAGCTCACGGAAGTACGAAGTTGTTCGGTCTTTAGCGGAGAGGGTTATGGATGAGAATCTTCTAGAGGGATCTGAAGCCCTGAAAGAGGTTAATTCTACGGTTCTCTCTGCGGCTTTTTTGCGAACACTCCGTCAGCTTGAAGCCGCTGTGTTGGATCGGTCCCGGTATACAGAGCCCGATCCATCTGACGTGACAGAGGAGGCACGGGAAGTAGGAGAGAATTATCGTAAAGTGAAGCGGGTTTTTAAGGCGGTTCGATACTACGGCGATGCAGCGTGGACCCGGTTCGGGACGTCGAGGAGGAGGGGAGAAATGGGTTTAAGGTCGGCTACCTCGGCGGAGAAACTTGCTGCGGAGGTGCTGTGGTTGGCTCAGAAGATGGCGGCTAGTGGTTGTGTGGAGGAAGCGGTTTGGAAGTGGGCATCGGCTACGCATTTGGCTTGGCTGGGTTTATTCTCTGAGCCGCGGCTTCAAGGGTCTCTTGTTAAGGTCTCAGGTAACGTCTTTCCGTACCCCATTTGGTTACTTCGTTTGGCCGACGGCTGTAGAATATTCTTGAGCATAAAAGGGTTAATTTAGACAATAATCGGCTTTTAGAGTTTAGACAGTACTATTTTCTAGTTGAACGTTAGATATTGACTCCGAGTACAAAGCACTAACCTATGTTAAATTATCTTCATAAAAAAAAAACCCAAATCGGCACACGTGAATATAAAATAGAGAATACTTTAGGTGCGAGACAACTCTTTCTAAAAAAAAATTGGCAAGATAATTCATAGTTTCAGAAGAAGGGGTGCCTCTCACAAAGGGGACACAATGACCAAGTCCGGACTACTGTTTACAAGAAACATAGCTCTCCACAAAGACCATGTAAATGGTTGACGTGTGTCTAGTATCGAAAGGTCAAAGAAGTTGGTGGCCTAATGAGCTAGCGACCGAAGTTTAGGTAAATGGTGGCTGTAACTATGACCGTCTTTAAGGTAACAAAATTCATTTTTGTGTAAGTTTCGACCAGCATCAAACCGTTGCTCGAGAAGTATTGAATAAAATCTCTCAGTTGGCTTAGACTTAGATTAAACGCTGCAGTTGAGCTTTATAATACTGGCCAAATGGCCAAACCTTTGGCTTTCTCGAAAGCTCCATATTAGTTTTAAAAGATTAGTCGAGACGTATATAAATCAGTCTTATTAATTAGTAAACGCACATAATGATGTTTGTTTTTACTGCTTGTAGTCTGAGGAAATTGCCCATTACTATTCGAGTAATACTAAAATACAGATGCTTTGTACACATCCGAATGCATATAACTATTGAATGCATGTGGACCCTCAATAATTTGTGAATTTCATGTGCATTCAACGTTTTCGAACATTTCTAGACTTTTTGTTACTATTCATGTGCGAACATCAGGCGTTGCTTAATCAGAGGCCTAGTTACTTATAGTTAGGTAGCCTCTAACTAAGTGGTACCCAAAGTCCTCCAGAAATTTCTTTGGCCTCTGGTTGCAATCTTTGACATTATTGCCAACCATTATAAGGTGTTGAGAAAGATCTAACCAAATTATTGCCATATTTTCCTCTAGTTAAAACAAATGGGAGCCATTGATTCAATGGTTTCATATCAGGTAGAGAAGTTCTGAGATGATTGGTGGAATATTTTATCCAAGGAAAGGAAAATGCTGGGAAAAAGTTTTTCTTTCACATCAGATATAAATATCATTTTTCTTTCAAATATGAACATAACATTAAAGTTTTTGCTTGCAAGCAACAATAAACTTTACAATTTCTTTTCCCATTTTATAGCATTCTTATTCAAGCAAGCCAAAGACCTAAGAGTGGAGGGAGAAGAAACCAAGAAGGAGCAACAGAGGCAAACCAAGATGAAGATGCTAATGTCGTGGCTACCGCTTATGTGTCGGGCGAGCAATGGAACCGATGCTCCAGTACTGAGTACCAACGAAAGAGCAGAGCTGGAAAGAGTGTTGGAAGAGACCATAGAGATGCTGGAACAAGAAGATGAGCAAGAGAAGGTGTTGTCTCTATGGCTTCACCATTACACCTATTGCCCATCCTCCGACTGGCCTAACCTTCACGCTTGCTACGCTAGGTGGTGCAGCGCTTCCCGCAGGCTCTTGCTTCTCCAATGAAGGACATTTGTGATTCTCAATCTGGCTGGGAACACATTACCTGTCTCAAAATATCTCTTCCCTTTGCTCCGAAACACCAACAACCGTATCATCGAGTCTCAAAATTTGAGATTTGCAAACCGTCGTGCGACTGAGAGTGCATTTGGACAAGAGACAAAAGATATTCCGAGACTGAAGATCCCTGAAATGAAATAGCCTCAACTGTATGTTTATATAGTTTTTCGTAAATTTAGATATAGATACAGGATTTCATACAGAAATGTTGTATATAATGTGTTAGTTATATTTTTGTAATTCGGAGATTAGTATTTTGTCCCGAAAAAATCTTTGCCCTGTTGCATTCTAAACCAAAATGTGTGTTGGAAATCTTGAAATGCATTAAAATCTTGAGACACCATTCTACATCCTTTCAGAAAGTGTTTTGTGGATGGAACTGGTGATACTGTTCCCATCCTGTTCCGTGATTCCGAACTACTGTGAAGGGTTCTTTTCATTTTCTTAAATGTACATGAAAAAGATCACCTTTCAGCAACTAAATATGTATGTATATATACTTATATATATACACATAAATGTATACATATGTATGTATATTTAGGAAATGGGTTATCATTTTCTGCAACTAAGAGCATTTTCACCAGGCTCTTTATTTGAGGTTTGCTAAATAAAATGACTAGTTAAACACACTTTTTGCAAGTATATCAAGCTAGTCAAAGAGACGGACAAGCACATCCGATCGTAAAAAATCTGATTTTCTGTGGAAGTGGGACGGATGATATGTTCATAGCGAGATGTGTCGATGTCAATGGTTGCCTACAGTTAAACAACCTGATTCTTTGTTGAATAGAGGTATGACGTGGTATAATACATGTATGTTGGTGCTCACCGGGAGGCAAGGTCTGCACAACCTGGGGGAGAGTAAGGGAAAGGGTCTCAAAATGTCCCATCAATTGAGGCCCCATAAAGGAAAGGAATGTCCAGATAGACAAGAGAACGAAGATGACTAGGTATTTTAGCTATTTGCATTTTGACTAGTTGCATCTAGCGAGTCATTGGAGGCTAGATAAATTTCATTAAGTAATAAGAAAGTGCCACATTATCGATTATCATTTTATATAATTTGTTTAGGCACAATAACTAGTAGCAGGGGTAGAATTATGATTCGATTTTTGAGAGCTGAGATTTTTTTTGGAAAAAAAAAGAGGCCAAATGTAATTTAAGGGGGTCAAAATATAATTTTTTTTATAACTTTCAAATTTTATAACTAGGTTTTAAATTTTTTAGAAATTTTTGGGGGGCTTGAATTCCCTCCGATCTCAATATAGTTTTTTTTTTGCTCGGCAAAGAAAGATATATTTATAAGGAGAGAAATAGAATATACAAATGCAAACCTTATGGTTAGTAAGGAACAAACCATAAGGCCACATCCAAAAAGGAGGAGAAGAAAGGAAGAAACTAATAATCTACTAAACAAACCGAAACAGGCCCCTATGAAAACATTCCAAATCCAGCTGCAAAACATCAGTTATAACCCTCAGCAACAGCAAAATAGTAGTAGAACATACCAGTTTCAGCAGCATTTCAGACCACCAAATTTAGCTGCAAAACATTAGTGGCAGAGCATAATACGCAGTAGCAGAACACACAGTACCGGATGCCTTGAACTTCTCTTTGACACCTCCTTTGATTCTTCATTCACCCGCTGCAATCAACAGCACTAAAAACAGTAGTAGAATAACATCAATAGCCTACGTATCCTTAGATGTTGCGACTCCTTATTGGATCAGATCCACAACTTCTACCACTGGAATTGATTTCTGGTTAAAGATCAAGTCATTTCTTACCTTCCATATTGACCACACAATTGCATAACCCTGACGGGTAGTATTGGAGGTCATATGGTAAAAATAAAAATTGTATCTTTTTGTAAACTTTTGTTAGGTAAGATGATTGGAGATGCTCTAGACATGGTTAAGTTCCATGAAAGTGATGTACAAGGAAAAGTAAGGGTAGGAAAAAAGTAGTGAAGCCAGCTAGTTTTACCAGTACTATCTTCATGCATTTAGCATGAACCAAATTTGTGGGACTACTTATAGTTATAGTGATATGACAGCAATTTTAGATCCATCTTGATGGCTGCTTCCCCTTAAGTATAAGCAACAAATTATCAGCAACTATGGAACAGATCATTAACAAAATAACAAACGCAAATCAAGTCTCGTATTTTATACGATGATATCTTTTAAGACAGATTTGTCATCTTACCAGAACTTCTTTGAGGCTATGTTACTAGCTCTGGCCTGTCTTATCAAACTGAACCAAACCGAACAGAATGAAAGCGAGGAGGTAGAGGAGGAATTTGAATCCAGCCAATTTAAGAACAAGCTGGGGAGTGTTTTAGTTGGATGGCTAATCTGGGCAAGAAACTTATAGCTAGTACTCTTGGAGACAAAAAGTGGTGGATTTAATCTTGAGGCTACAACCCTCCGAATTCTGCATTAACTCCACGCTCTTCGGCTTTTGAAGATTTTTGTCTAAAAAGCTCAGATTTCGTTTTTTATAAGGAGTAAGGGCATCTCCAAGTCTACTCTTACTAATTAGAAATATAAAAAAATAAATATATTTTCAATTGGGTAATTTAAATTAGGATCCTATTAGTCCATACAAAAAAGGTTTTCATCTCATCCATTTTTTAAAGTTATGTTTTCATCATATTTTTATATGATTCGACATTTTTGTCATTACTTTTGGGTGTTAGTTTATCTTTTTATACTCTTTAAAGAGAAAACATATAATTCCTAATTTGGTAGGTTTAAAATTATAGCAGTAAATTAGGTATCAAATATGGAATCAAATAGGGTAAATATTTTCCAATGAATCTTGAAAATATTACCGGAATCTAAAAGATACTCATTGAAATTTTAAATACATCTACCAAAATCTGTTAATATGTCCAAAAATTATTTTAGTGATTGTTTTAGTGAAACCACTTTCACGAAATCTATTTTAGTGATTCGTGGGAATCTTGAGAGTATCACCAGATTCTTTTTTTATCAGTGGACGGAATCATATTTTTGTTCATTACTTTATGTTCCTAAATTCAAATTTCTTATATTCGTCATCATGTATCATTTATTTTTTATATTTCTTATATATTTATTTTTGTTCATTCTTTTTTTTTTATCAGTGGTAGCCATTTAAAGTTGGCCCACAAGTAAATGTGTCGAATTAAAGGTGGCCCATAAGAGTTGATATCAACTTGAGACCCCGGAGAAAACATAACCACCAGGGCAACCTTTGGAATTCATTTGTCCGCAGTTGGGTAAAAAGTTATTTTTGCTTGGAGAAATTCTTTATTTGATTTTTTTTGCTGGAATTAATGAGGCCTCATTTGGTTGTGATAAAAAATCATTCGAATTCCTTATAGACGAAATCTTTTCACCTTGCAAAATTGTGGATCATTTTTATCTGCAAGAGCACCAAAACATCAGAAACAGGGCCTAATATCGTGATCATAGATATATACAAGCTCCTTGTTGAAGGAGCTGATACATTCAAGTTCAAGTTCCTCAGTTTGATATATCACAGGTTCAAGTCGCAGAAACAGTTTATTCACTTGCAGGGATGGACCACGTACTTCTAAATATAGTCAGGTGCATTTCTTGCATTGACCATTCTGATTGTGGGCTGATTTGACACATCATAAGAATGATCGACATGTTCATGTTGGTCAGTTGAGCCGGCCAGGATATTTCGTAATCCGACACACTTCTGCAAGCTTTAAATTAGGGCTTTTTCGTTGCTGGGTACCTTTGTTTTTTATGATTGAAATGCGAAGAACAAACTAATTCGGAGTTAGTCAGATGTGTTAGTTTCTTGGTTTAGCTTAGCCTCACTTGGTTTGGGACTATAGTCAAATCTCATAATCATATACCAAACTTATCTAAGGAACCAGCTGACTTAATGGATCGAAATCACAGACTCGATTGGCAATAGGAGTACTGTAGAAAAGTTTCGAAAACCCAAGAAGCTTAGCTCTGGCTCCTGAAGAAAGCTGTGAGCTTGAGGTACAAGATTATTCGAGTTCAAACATTACAAAAAAGAGAAGCTTCTGTTTCCTAACTTTCACCTGGGATTCTAGTTGAAAAGCCTCTTTAGCAGACGACGATGAAGACTTATGAATTAGAAGTTTATTTCTTGTATTTTCGGCAAAGCACAACTTTAGTTAGATATGATCACAAGATTTTAGCTTAGGCAATAACATTTATTTCCTGGATTGCGGTGAGTGATTTGGCTTGAACTTGGCTGGTATACGATCTAAATCATAAATGGTTTTGAGGTAAAGTCAAACATCTCAGTGGAGGAGAGTTGAGGCACCTACAATAGTTAACACCCCCATGTTAGAATCAGCCTAAGAAAATTTGCTCATATGAAGAAACATGATGCTAGAGAGTTTTTAAATTGCTTGGAAAAACTGATCCTCGTAAGTTGACCAAATTTTTATTGAGTGTGTTAAAATTGGACCGACCCTACACGCCATAGATGACAAAGAACTGATCGATACACTTGCTCTAGTTTGTTGGATTCAGACTTCTTTTGTTGACCCCTTGTCTAAATTGTTTCAGTTTCTGAAATGGTTCATGATTATGAATCACGCTAGTGGGGTCTAGTCATTATCTGTTGTCCAAATACTACTTGCTACTTATGGTGTTGTGGTGTAAATAGCAATGCCTGCCACTATTATTATGTGGTGGTGACTATAAGATTAAATTTACTTGCATGCATCAAATAGCAAATCTAGTTCCCCGAACTAGATCAGTATGTAGTAACAGGAGAGGAACATACATGTTGAGGAGGCAAGTTAGGACCACATAGACGCTTTTAAATCTCCCAAATTTTGGTGTGGATGGAATGAAGTAAGCAGACATAAGTCAAACCGCGTTCATGTTCCACAGCTTGGATGAAGCTCTAGGTCAGGGCACCATTCACAGTATCACTTGTGAAAGCCTGAAAAAATACCGCGGGTAGTAACCAAGTGTTATGGTTGGACATAGGCACTCTTTGGGGATATTGCTTATGACAACATCCCATATATATGAATTTTCATTAAATCTTATGTGGTTGGTGCTGAACCCATCACTCATTCCATTAGTCACATTGGTACTTCTGTGGATTTAAGCTCCTGCTTGAAATATGTGTATATCGCTATATTTTAATCCACGATAAACTTTGTATCCACTAAAAACTTATATTTCTTGACTAATTGAGAGTAAAAAGAATAAGTTTTAGCCACTAGGTATTAAAAAATGGTATTAGTGGTTTCAGGTCTTAGGTTCAAGTTTCATGGCATGTGTTTGTTCCTTCATGGTGTTTGAGCACCCTGCAGTCTAGACAAACTGGTGCCACTCACTTTGGAAGTTATAGCAAATGCTTTTATTCCACACTTTACCTTCCTTCAGGAAAATGGGATTTCCCCCCATGGTTTACCTTCTTGCTTGATGCTGCTTCCTTACGAAAAAGTTAACGTACTAAAGATTTGATCCAACAACTAGTTTCTGACTGAACATGAGTTTATTCCATGTTCTTTTGCTATTTGTTTTACAACACTGCTTCCATGGCAAAATGCGAAATCTAATGCATATTTATAAGAGGAAAAGAGGCATACTAACTGAAGTATCTAAGGAGGTTTCATTATCATCACAAGCACTGAAACAGATGGCTGTTCCATCACTGGTACCTTATAAGCAGTGGAAATCCGATGATCTTCCCATACATAGTTTCCTTGCCTGATTGGGACCAAAACAATGGCAATGATTTTTTGTTCAGATTATGTGTATATATACATATATGGTACTAAAAGAATGCCTGCTGTTTCAGGTAAATATTCAATGGTGCAAGAAAGGAAAAAAAAAAACTAACTGGTTCATGTTGCGCATGAATGGAAGATCTAGCAAAGTTCCGCTATGGGAAGTATCAAGGATGGCATGGAGCTTGGCTCCATAGGTTAGTGGCCTTACAATGGTGGCATTGATCTCATCATCAAGTATTTTTCCCTCAGTATGATAATCAACAGGGCATATTGACTCATCAAACCTATCTTTCTCGTCCCCATCAAAATCAGCCACTCGAGAGGCATGGCCTGAGTAGAAAAACATCAAGGAATCCCCTGATTGGCAACCCTCGACGAGCCAACGCAAGGCCATCCGGATGTTACGTTTAGTTGGAATCAGGTATGGGTTCCTCTCTTCTTCTGCATATTTGTTATATCGTCAAACAAGAAACGAAAAAAAAGTTGAGATCATTTGGTTTATCTTCTTTGAAGCGTCACACTTTATTATGTAATCAGAACCAATCAGTAAATGTGCCAAATGGTTGAATCTTTTGAATGCGATATAATCATTTCCACCTGAATAGGCTCCTATGAGATTGCTGAATCGAGTTCAGTTGTTGCCATTCCTTGTTACTTTAAATACATGAATGTAACGCGCGCGCGCGCATGTGTGTGTGTGTGTGAGAGAGAGAGAGAGAGAGAGAGAGAAACCAGTGAGGACTAAGAGCGATGCATTTGGAAAACTCAACCTGTTAACTAGAAAGTGAGGCATCAACTTTACGTCGTTAACACTGTTCTTGACACTGTTCTGGTGGCCGTGGTAGCTTATTCCAATCAACACTGCCCGCTTCCTTCCGTGCACCGAAATAGGTGAAAGCTGAGGTAATGGTGGCGGCGGTTGCTGGTAGTAACCATAACCATACCCTGTGGACTGGTAGTTGTTGGCATAATAACCATTATTCTGATTTGGTGCAGGGAGATAGTAACCACTGTTGGTAGGGCAGACAACTGTAGCATAACACTTATCGTGCGGTTGAAGCACCTTGCGGCAACAGTAGTAGCACCCAACAACTGCATCTGACTGTTGCCATTTTTGTGTGTGTGATGCGGTAAGTGTTTTGTGTTGTTATTGAGAGAATGACCATTTTTATAGGCCCTTTGAAGTAAGATGAAGAAGAAGATGTCCCAAGGGAATATTGTTCAAATTTAGAGGAATTAACTTTTGTGGTAGCTTTATTCTTAAGTGGTGGAGAACTAGATTCAGTCTTTCTACTTGTGGAGTTGGAATCCCTTAATTTCTTGGGGTTCAACTTCAGCAAGCTTAGACCGAGACCTAATGGATTGCCTGTCCCATTTTTCGCCATGCGTTCTATCTCAAATTTCATTTCTATCACACAGTAAATCTCTCTGACTTTGGTCATATGATCGAAAGGTTTGGGAGAAGGGTATATGGAACTAATTTTCATCAGCATGGGTGTTTGGTATTGATGTTTATAACTATTGAATACAGTGGAGTATGGTCTACCTATATATATTCTTAGAACCTCTAAGACACAAGGAGTTTCTTTAACCTCAAAACTCCAAGCAACGTCCGCAAATTTGCTTTTAGGGAATATTTGAAAAGCTTAAATTCATTCCTTTTCACAAATTTGTGTCGTTTAGGAGCTGTCTTCTTAAATATGCCATTGTTAGGAATTTTCAAAATAAATGGATGTATTTTTTCGGTATTTTTATAAAGAAGAGTGCTACATTCCCAAAAAAGTTTTCCAAAAAACATCCCCGAATTCAAAATTAAAGGTTATGATTCATTTGGATTTGGAAGCTTACACACTCAAGTAAATCTACTCCATCCATCTTGAATTTTGGGACATTTTCTTGGAAACTTTTCATGAACCAAAACCTTCCCCTTTTATGAAAGCTTCCTTGTTCCTATAATGCTTGAACTTGATGTTGGGTTAGTCCCTCGTTGAAAACTTGAGAGATATTTGGACGGCATATAAGTGGGAACACATGTAAAGTGTTCAAAGTAATAAGCCTTCAAGGAGCTATGCTATAGTGCTTCGAACCACTGGTGAGGCCTCGCACGCATTTGATCACATGCATCTGTGTGTTTGAGCGTGGAAGTGGGCTGTGTGGTGCTTTGATAGCGCACTTAGCGCGAGTCGCTGCCTAATAGGTGCCATTTTCTATTTATTGCGGTTGGTTACGTGGCACTGATGTGGCGTGTGACGTGTCAATGTGAATCGGTACACTCCGATCAATTGCAACCACCCCACGCGAAGGGGTGCGATCCAGCGGCTAAGATCGCGTCCGTTCAGGTGTGTGTGGAACAACACACTGGTTCGATGGTTGGGATAATCTGAACTGTTCGGATTACATCTAGCGGTTAGAAAACGAGCGGGTGCAACCCTTTTCAAGGGGTGTAATGTGACCTATATATTGGCTATGAATTTAGTCATTTGAGATAGAATTTTTTTTGGCTGCCATCCTTCTTTCTCTCTACGAGCATTCATTAATTTTGATATTCTGTAAAATCAAAGTTTGGTGGTTTCTAGTTCTTATTAATTTCATTATGCAGATATTTTGTTCAAATCCGTTTGTGCAAACGTAATTGGAAAACTTCAGTTTCGGTTTCGTTGTATCTTGAAGGCGGATTTATTGTAACCCGGTGCACACTTTCTGGTAAGGCAAATATTGTCTTTAGGAAGCAACTCACTAACTCGCCTCAAAGTGTCATTATTTTCCTGTTTTGTATTAGACTTCATCGCTGACATTCAACCTGAAGACAGATTTGTTCTGACAGTAATAGGTTTGAATATGTTTTATTTTGACCACTTGATTAGGCACTTGTTTGGTTTCTCCTTTATCCTTTGTTTGGTTCTAGTCTTTGATTTTTAGTAGATAAATTTCTAGAGTGTTGTGAAATCGCACAAAGGAATGAAACAGCCTCAACTGTATTCGGTGACGGAAGATCCCTGAAATGACATAGCCTCAACTGTATGTGTATATGTTAAGAGGACAAGTTTTTCCGTAAATTTAGATACGAAATAGTATTGATACAAGATTTTACACAGAAATATTGTATATAAGTTTGTATAATTAGAAGCCTAGTATTTTGTCTCCAAAAAATCTTTGCCCTAATGCATTCTCAACCACAAGGTGTGGTGGAAATCTTGAAATACATAAAAATCTTAAGACACCATTCTACACCTTAGGAGTTCATTCAGAAAGAGTTTCGTGGATGGAACAGGTGATACTGTTCCCATCCTGTTGTGTAATTCCGAACTACTGTGATGGGTTCTTTTCATTTCCTTAAATGTACGCGAAAAAGTAAATATTCTCTCTCTACGGCATTGCTCTAATGGAAAACAAGTGACCTATGTTGAAAATTGTTGTATTTACTGCAGTTCTACGATCCCAAAATTGGATTGCAAAGATGCTTCCACAGTTTACATATATTGTGTGCTTCAGATTCACGTAAATATAGTGAATCTGGATTAAATTCTGCTGTTTATATTGGTCTCAAATCCTAGACTTTAGACCTTTTTGGTTCTCTCTCTCTCTCTCTCTCTCTCTCTATATATATATATATATATATATATATACATGTATGTATGTATGTATGTACGTATATATAGAAAATGGGCTATCATTGTCAGCAACTAAATACGGTAAAGTACTTTTTGTGGTCATTTGTGGTTTGCCTTTGCTAAGATGGTATTGCCATTAATTTTGGGTAGGAAAGAGTAGCTTTCGTATTGAAGCCACACTAGTTTTATCCGTACTATCTTCATGCATTTAGCAGCAACGCAAAGCTCCAAATTTGTGGGACTACTTATAGTGATAGTGATTTTAGATCCATCTTGATGCCTTTTTCCCCTTTAAGTAGCAACAAATTATCAGCAACTATGGAACAGATTATCATAGCATATTATAAGAAGTGATGCAAAACATAGAAACTGTAAATTGAACAAAACAGTGAATGGTTATGCAAATCAAATCGAGCACAATCTTCATATTTATATCTGTGGAAAATCTAGTTGAACAACTGTATTAATAGACAGAATGAATGAAAAAGAAGAAAACCAAATGAAAATGACGAAGAACTCTTGTATTTCTTCTCAGAATTATCTGTTACAGAAGAATGAGAAAACCCTTACACCTAACCACCTGCGCGCTAGCTCATTACAGCTTGGAAACAACTTCAGAAAACAAAACACATCTTAACCAGAAAACCAATAACAACTAATCATCTTAATTGAGCAATGTCAAATAATCTGGTGCACCATCATTCAGCTGAACTCCGATCTTGATCAGCACAGTATTGATCAGATGAATGTTTATCATGGTCTTGATCATCATGATTTTGATCGGCTGTCTGCATAGACACACTTACAATATCTTTACACATAGCCAGCTTGAGAGATAATTTCTCATTTATCTCTCAACAAATTTTATTCATTATTTTCATGATTTAAATTCAGTACTTCGAAGTATCCAAACACCCACGTAGATCCATCTCAATTCTTGTTTGAGTCTCATTTTAATTTTAGTTAAAGTTGTCAAAAACTCTTACAAGCAAAATGCCATTTTTCTCCAACAGGATATTGGCGCTCTGAAATTGTCACTGTGTTTCTTTCAAAGGCTGTAATTGTATCAATCTTGTCCACAACTGATTCTTAAGGCATACGATATGCTCTCTCTTATTTATGTAGATTGCTACAAGTACCAGATGGGCATTTTCCCGCAGTTGGTAAAAGTTATTTTTGCCTGGAGAAATTCTGTAGTTTTTTTTTTTTTGCTGGAATTAATGAGGCCTCATTTGGTTGTGATCAAAATCATTCGAATTCCCTATAGACAAAATCTTTTCACCTTGCAAAATTGTGGATCATTTGTATCTGCAAGAACACCAAAACATCAGGGGCTAATATCATGATCATAGATATATACAAGTTCCTTGTTGAAGGAGCTGATATATACAAGTTCCTCCATCTGATATATAACAGGTTCAAGTCGCAGAAACAGTCTATTCGCTTGCAGGGATGGGCTGCGTACATCTAAACACTTCTCCAAACTTGCAGTAGGTGGAGCCTCGTGCACTAGGTGCCCTTTTTTTCTGATGATTGTTATGCGAAGAACAAATTATTTCGATGGGAGTCAGATGTGGTAGTTTCTTGGTTTAACACGATAGTCAAATATCATAATCATATACTAAACTTATGTAAGGAACCAGCTGACTTAACGGATCTAAATCACAGACTCGACTGGTAATAGGAGTAATGTAGACAAGTTTCGAAAAGCCATTGAAGCTTAGCTCTGGCTCCTGAAGAAAGCTGTGAACTTGAGGTACAAGATTATTGAAGTTCAAACATTACACAGGCAGATATAATTACGTCACAAGCAGTTGCAAAATAAAGCACTAATGGACCAAAAAAGAGAAGCTTCCATTGCCTAACTTTCACCTGGAATTCTAGTTGAAAAGTCTCTTTAGCAGATGACGATGACGACTTATGAATTAGAAGTTTATTGCTCGTAGTTTCAGCAAAGCACAACTTTATTTAGCTATGATCACAAGACTTTAGCTTAGGCAATAACATTTATTCTTGGATTGCAGTGAGTAATTTGGCTTGAACTTGGCTGGTATACGATCTAAATCGTAAATGGTTTTGAGGTAATGTCAAACATCTCAGTGGAGGAGAGTTGAGGCACCTACAATAGTTAACACCCCATGTTAGAATCAGCTTAAGAATATTTGCTCATATGAAGAAACATGATGCTAAAAAGGTTTGAAGTGTCTTGAAAAAGCTGATCCTTATAAGTTGACTAAATTTTCATCGAGTATGTTAAAATTTGACCGAGAAAATGGCCCTACACGCCATAGATGACAAAGAACTGATCCGTACACTTGCTCTAATTTGTTGGATTGAGACTTCTTTAGTTTACCCCTCGTCTAAATTTTTCCGTTTCTGGCATGGTTCATGAATCATGCTATAATGGGGTTTAGTCATTGAGTATTTCTTGTCCTAATACTACTTAATACCAATGGTGTTATGGTGTAAATAACAATGCCTGCGACTATTATTATGTGATGGTGACTATAAGTTTAAATTTATTTGCATGCATCAAATAGGAAATCTAGTTCCGCGAACTAGATTAGTATGTAGTAACAGGAGAGGAACATACCTGTGATTTAGGAGGCAAGTAAGAAGGATGTGCGCTCACTTGAACCTCGAAAATTTTGGTGCGGATGGAATGAAGTAAGATGCCATAAGTCAAACCGCGTGCAGATTGCACAACTTCGATGAAACTACAGGTCAGGGCACTGAAAGGCTGAAAAAATGATGCCAGTAGTAAACAAATGTTATGGTTGGATATAGGCACTCTTTGGGGATATTGCTTATGATCAACATCACATGTATATGAATTTTCCTTAAAAATCATATGTGGTTGGTGCTGAGCCCATCTTACATCAGTCGCATTGGTACTTTTGTGCATTTAAGCTGCTGCTTGGAATATCTGTATGTGTCGCTATATTTTACTCCACGCTTGACTTTTATATCCACTAAAAAGTCAATTTCTCGACTAATTGAAAGTAAGAAGATTAAGTTTTAGCCAATAAGAATTAAAACCCTTGTATCTAAAATGGTATTAAAGGTCTGAGTTCTTAGGTTCAAGTTTGATAGCATGTATTTGTTCCTTCATGGTGTTTGTGCAGCCCTGCAGTCTAGACAAACTGGTGCCACTCACGTTCAAAGGTATTGGAAATGCTCTTATGCCACACTTTACCTTCAGGAAAATACGGGTTGTCCCCCCACGATTAACCTTCTTGCTTGATGCTGCTTCCTTACAAAAAAGTTAACTTACTAGAGATTTGATCCAACCACTATTTACTGACTGAATATTAGTTTATTGCATGTTCTTGATATTCGATTTTCAAAACTACTTCCATGGAAAAATGCTAATTCTAATGCGTATGTATATGAGGAAAAGAGGCATACTAACCGTACTATATAAGGTGGTTTCATGGTCATCACAAGCACTAAAACAGATGGCTGCTCCACCACTGGTACCTTTGTGAACCCTTGAAATTGGATGCCAACCATATTTTCCTTGCCTGCTTGGGGCCGAAACAACGGCAATGATTTTCTGTTCCGAATATGTGTGTATATATACATATGTACATTGTACTAAAAGAATGCCTGCTGTTTCAGGTTAATATTCAACTGTGCAAGCAAGGGAAAAGAAAACTAACTGGTCCATCCTGCACGCGAATGGAAGATCTAGCAAAGTTCCGCTACGGCAAGTATCAATGATGGCATGGAGTTTGGCTCCATAGGGTAGTGGCCTTGCAATGGTGGCATTGATCTCATCATCAAGTATGGGTCCCTGGGTGTAATAGTCAACAGCGTATTGACTCATCAAATCCATCTATCTCGTCGAGATCGAAATCAGGCACTCGAGTGTCATGGCCTGAGTAGAAAAACTCCAAGGAATCCCCTGATTGGCAACCCTCGACGAGCCAGCGCAAGGCCATCCGGATGTTATGTATAGTTGGAATCAGGTATGGGTTCCTCTCTTCTTCTGCATATTATCGTCAAACAAGAAACGAAAAAAATGTTGCGATCATTTGGTTTGTCTAGCCTTTGTGTTTATTAAGCGTCCCACTTTATTATGTAATCAGAACCAATCTGAATGTTACTGTTGTTGTAGTCAATTGACTCAATTCAACAAGACAATTTTGTTATGCTATTACAACAATGTGCCGAATGGTAGAATCTTTTGAATATGATATGATCATTTCCATGTGAATAGGCAGATTGCTGAATGGAGTTCATTTATTGCCATTCCTAGTTAGTTTAAATATGTGAATGTAAGGTATCTATGAGAGAGAGAGAGATACCGGTGAGGACTAAGACCGATGCATTTGGAAACCTCAACGTGTTAACTAGAAAGTGAGTCATCAACCTTACATCGTTAACACTACCCTTGACACTGTTGTGGTGGCCGTGGTAGCTTATTCCGATCAACACTGCCCGCTTCCTTCCATGCACGGAAATAGGTGAAAGCTGTGGTAATGGTGGCGGCGGTTGCTGGTAGTAACCATAACCATAACCATACCATGCGGAAGGGTAGTTGTTGGCATAATAACCATTATTCTGATTTGGTGCAGGGAGATAGTATCCATTGTTGGTAGGGCAGACAACTGTAGCATAACACTTAGGACATCGTGCGGTTGAAGCACCTTGCGGCAACGATAGTAGCACCCCACAATTGCATCTCACCGTTGCCATTTTGGTGTGTGTTCGTGTGTGTGATGTTGTGTTTTTGTGTTGTTATTGAAAGAGTGACCATTTTTATAGGCCCTTTGAAGTAGATGAAGAAGAAGATGTTCAAGGGGAATATTGTTTAATTGGACTTTATTCTTAAGTGGTGGAGAACTAGATTCAGTCTTTTTTACTTGTGGAGTTAGTTTCCCTTAACTTGTTCGTGTTCAACTTCAGCCAAGCCTAGACCAAGATCGAGACCGAGACCTCATGGATTGCCTGTCCCATTTTTCGCCATGCTTTCTATCTCAAAATTTTCTATCACATGATGAATATCTTGAATCTGGTCTTATGATTGAAAGGTTTGGGAGAAGGGTATCTGGACCTAATTTCCAGTAGCAGGGGTGCTTGGTAGTGATGTTTGTAACTACTGAATACAGTGGTTTATGGTCTATGGAAATATTCTTCCATAGAGCAAATATCAGGTTTGAGTACTATTCAAATGTCCAATATTCTACAACAGGGCATGGATTTTTTTCCCTCAAACCTCCAGTATTCTACCACGATGAGAGAGAGAGAGAGAGAGAGAGAGAGAGAGATTACTTATTTAATTTTTAAAATTCAAAATTATAATAAAACTCATATGTCACAATAAAAATATTATACCACAAAAATGATGGTGTTATTTTATTTAACTATATCTTCCTCTCTAAAGACCATTGTTAAAAATTTAGTTATACTTTTTTGTATTCCAACCAATATTAATCTAGTGAATCTGGATTAAATGCTTCTGTTTATATTGGTCTCAATCCTGGACTTTAGACTTTTTGGTTCTGTATATATATATATATATATATATATATA
>JABCMJ010034507.1:0-15049 GCA_014822125.1 Arbutus unedo | reverse complement strand
TATAGGAGATCGAATAAGAGGAATCGTTCTTTCATTACGAAGAACATAATAGAGATTGTATCCATTTTACATTTAAATCAATAAAATATTATTTTGTGCATCTTTTTTTTGTCTTTATTACATGACTCGATTTTGTGTGTTATACAGTGGTATAGAATGTGCCAATGAAATTTTTTTTTTTTTGATGGGCAAAACAATATATATAAAGAGCAAAGTGGAAAAAACACATACAAAAGAGGAAAAAATGAGGAAATGTTGGCAAGTGGCCAACGGCAACCCTCCACACAAGGAGTTCCCAAACAAGCACTACACATACAAACACTGTTCCTCTTCTACCACCTACGAAATTGAGGGATGACCAATAACATGTTTATTACATAAGAAACATTATAATTTTCTTTTTCTATATTTTAAAAGTAAAAAAAAAATAGCATGGTCGCAGTTGTTTTATAAGTCAAGACAAATTTTATATAATGTAGCAAATAAGCCGGGTCATAGAATGATAACCTCACACAATATTATTGGTTTATATGTTATGTTGAGCAATATGGATTTCATGAATATTATGTCTTATGTAGTTATGTTATCAAATATTATGGAAATACCAATTATTGATGAAATATAAATGTGTCACGATATGTTTTCGATAACACGTGTATAGCACGATATTCAAAAAAAAATTAAAGTAGTTTTGTTTTCTCCCTTTAGAGTTCCTTTTATGAATTTATAAATGCTATGAATTAAGTAGGTACAAACCTAATAAATTCCCCAAGAGTGCATACCATATACACGTAAACAAAGTATATAATGTTTGTAGTGTTCTTCTGTAGACGCAGGTTAGTTTTTTCATTTCAGGAATTCACAATTTCTCATGCTCCAAAGTGAAAATTTCATTATGCCGTTTTAAATGAGGTCCGTCTTGTCGAGTCTGCATCAATAAACCCTAAAAAATAGTCAATTTTTTTTTTATAGTCGATGTATCTGATCGGTTTTGAGATTACTCTCAATCTCATGCTGAATAATTCTCGAGGCTCTGAAGTTAATGATCGAGAAAGCCTTCAGTGACTCCTAAAGATTGGTTCTGGTAAGACTCGACCTTGTGACTTTAGAAGACAAGCAAGTCTTTTAGTCACCTTCTCTCCTTCCGCTGAATCAATCCCAAGTTTTGTAGGATCGATCTGCACTATTAAACTCAATATATAATATATATTCAACTAAGTGTAGCAACATTGGGAGTCTGGACTCACGAAATTTGATTTCATGGTCACTGTAAAGAAATAATGGTGGAAGTAATCAAAGTTCGTGGGAGGAGTGATACGGTTTCAGAAAAAAAATTCTGAAAATATTCCCGCATTCAAAATCAAGAATTATGATTTATTAGGATTTAAAAACCTACAAACTCAACTAAATCTAGTTCATTCATTTTGAATTATGAGATATTTTCTTAAAAAGTTTCTCAAATGAAAGAGTGTTCCAAGTCATAAGCAATGAAGGAGAGGAGGTGCAGAGAACATGTCCAACCCTAGTTCAAAATAAAGGTAAGACTAATGTTTGGTTCATTCCTAGCCGAGAATCTTCTCCACTGCCTACTGCATGTGTGCACATTTTGATGCTATGGCCCGGAAAGATTCGCATCTCCACCACTCATGGCGACAGCAAAACAAAGCAATATAGGCTTCATATATTCTGATACATATCATATGAGCTCAGATCCTTAGTACTTACTTATGAGCACTTTAATTCCCCTTTCAAAAACATCTTCCATTACAATGTGAAAATTCTCTCTCTCCAAATCTTAATCATTTTCTTTTTATTTGTTTTTCTCTCTCCATAGGAATAACAGAAGAATGAAGGGTTGCAGAAGTACTGTGGTTGTAAAGCATATTCTATTTCTAGGCAGTGATCATGGCCACGTGACAGTGATCTGTGATCCTCAAACAACAAGGCCCCATTAGTGGATACTACGGTTGATAGAGTGTGATATTTTTTCAAGGGGAAATATGCTGTGAAATGGGTTTGGATCGTTGGATTTCTTCTAGCTATTATAGCTCGCTAGGTTTAACAGTTCCCAGCATTATATGAATGTCAGTCAGTAGTGCATGGCAACTTTCAAAGTGGGATACGTACATGTTTTATATCAGTGACCGCACACGAGATTTTGGGACATGAAACGAATCTTTAAATTTAGTCTCTTTATATTTCTAAACAAAAAAGTCTAAAAACACATATGTTCCGTATATATCGGAAGTTCCTAGCATTAATACCTTATATTTTTTGCATACAAAATATGTACAAGAAAAATATATTCATAAAGAATCATTACAAAAATATAAAAATATGATTACTCCAAATAAATGATCATGTAAATAATTTAAAATGCATAATTTGAACATTATCTTTCTCGCATGTTTATTTGCAAACGTACTAATTACGTTTTGGTAGTCAAGCTTTTGCACCAAAACCTTCTTTGTGGACTCAATTTTATCAATTATTTCAATCTTTTGTAATCTCATTTATGATTCAATCGATTTGCTCACGTAAATATAATGTGCTCATTACTAGTTTCATCATTCTTAAGTTTCAGACTAACATTTCTCTAATCTTTAATCCTTCCGTAACCAATTGTTTCCCTCCTCTTTAAAAAACTGACAATAAAAGCAAAATATTTTGTCCACGAGTATACAAGCTATTTTCTATCTTGTTTCTTTCCATTTACTAAATGGCAAGTGTAATGTGTAGAGGAAAAACAACAAAAGTTGGAACTCCCAGCGCGTTTGTTAAATCTCAGTAAAAATCTCAAAAATGTTGGAAAAAAAATTTTACCCGCGTTTTTTATACTTTTCCCGACGTTTGTAAAAATTCCCCCAATATCACTATCGGGAAAACTTACCGGCGTTTACAAACGTCGCTAAAATGCCGGTGTATGTTGCCAGCGATTGAAAAACGCCGGGAAAGAACGGAGTGCGGCGCCGACCGAGAGGTCTGCATATTAGAGAAGGAGAACAACTTTGGCACTTGTTTAACAAAAGGTGTGGGCCTAACTTGACCTTGGGCCTGACTTGACCTAATGTTTGAACGGAGTTTCCAAAATACTTAAAGAAGATTATATGCCGGTGTGCGGTGCGAATTTTCTCAATCCACCGTAAGGTTGAGCTAGGCAGCCCTTTCTAGTAATTAAAAATTAAAGTTAAGTGAGGATGTGGATTTCTTTTTAATTATTCTTGAAATTTTTTAAAAACGCAAAAAATTAAGTGCAGAAAATATTCTTTTTTGTTGTAGTGAAAGTACATACATCTTTAGAAAACTCAACATCATCATCTCTTTTTATAGGGCCTTTTGTTTACTAGCAAGTCTCTAAAGACTTATCAATCTTGTCTCAATTACTAGGATCATAAATATCTAGAGGTACTTCATTGAGATCCTCATTAAATTTCCACCACTCACATTTTTCTTACCACTTTCTTTCAAATTATGAACAACTTTCTTGTTCGCTAAATTTTCATCTTCTGTATCTTCATATTACTCATTCTCTGCATCTTCAGTTGGACCAAAAGGTTCTTAACTCTCTATTTAATTATTGGGAAGCAAAAAACTTACTAATATCTCTTGCTTGAGAATTAACTAGTTCGTTTATTAATTTTGTTTCTTTTTTCACACCCAAAAAGATACTTTTGATGAGATATACTAGATTGATATTCGATGTAATCTGTAAATTACTATTAGGAGTTTTAGAAGTCAAAGGTTTCAACTGTAAAGAAATTTTTAGAATAAAAAACACCATTAAAAACTACATTCAAAATTCTAAAAAAGAATATAAACAAAATCAGTCATATTTGTGAGTTTTCTTAAAATCTAGAGTTTAGGGTTTCACTTAAAATAAATTCAATTTACTAAATTGTTCAATGCCTCCAAATAAACTTTAATCAAGACACAAATCAAATTTCACTTGTCATTAGTTTATGTTGATGATTGATCCACGCAACAAAATAAAAATCCCTAAATTTTAACAGTTATATATTCATGTAATTATAAAAAAATTTACTTGATGAACATTACGATGAAGAGACGATGGAAAAGAGAGTCCTTAATTGCCTGTTGGTAACACAAATTCCTTTTATTTTTAGTTCTACCACTATCCAATGGTCCATAATTTTAGCTTTAGTCAATTTTTTCCATCTAATTCAGCTTCATTCATTGTTACACTGCAACAAGTTTTGGAGGGAGCCTTGCTTTAGTTATTTCAAAACTAGGCCTCAAGTTCTTGGTTATTTCAATGTTGGTCCCGAACTTGTTTGGACCCTTAAGACTTGGATTAGGCCTATTATATAAAGACAAGGTTAAAACTAAAAAAAGGCCTAATATATTAAAGAGCGCCAAATATTTGGGATTCTTATGTTTGGGGTGGCCTAAAGCGTGACTTACGGGGCTTCACCTAGGGTCGACTTTGCATGATATCCTCTCTGTCTCTCTCTACACCTACATACACACACATGTGTGCATATATTGTAAAGATTTGTATTTCGTTCACGTTAATTAAGTAAATGAACAAAATCAAATCCAGATATTCTTCATTTCATAAGTAAATAAAGTATATTGGTTGTGATTATAAAATAAGAAATACCAATTTAAAGTCCTCCAAAAGACGTTTTTGAAAAATAAAGAATTTAAAGTGAGATTTCAGAGTTCTAATCCTACTCTATGTAAGTCACAATTCGGCAAGCTCTTCTTTCAAGTTAACGTTGTCGTACCTATTGCTCTGGTTCTTTACCACCGTCTTCTATACCTGGCGTGAAATGCTAGAGGTAAGAAAATATGCACCGTGAGCTATGAGACTCAATAAGTTGTCATACCCTTAAATTCTTTTTTTAGTATTATGACAAAATAATGAAAAGGCATAAAAATGCGTAGTTTATACAAAAGCGATAACATGTAAGTACGAGAGTAAAGTAAAGAAAGTACAATGACATAATAATCTATGTCCAATAATAAATGCTGTAGTGTTTTCTGTCAACTCGAGCCCAGGTGTTGTCCATCTAATTAATTCCCAAGTATCATCAAAGTCTCAAATATTATACAAGTCCTCAGATTCTAATTCGAAGTCATCAACTTTCAAATCAACTGTTCTAATCATGATAATTGCCATGTCAATATCTCAAACGTGGATCGTCTTAATGTTGGTCATAATTAATCTCGGGTGACCAACAGTGTTTCTCGTAATATGTGATCATTGCCACATTAGAAACAAAACATATCGGAGTCCAACGTGTACAATGCTTTGGACATCGATCACATCAGTTAGTAACTGTGATGTCTACCACATCATAATTTATCAAGCATGTCAGATTGAATCCACCATATACAACAATCGGGACGCCAACAGCATTAACCAATATTCGTGATGTCTACACATCATAACTCATCAAACATGGTAGAGTCTGTTGTTTATAACGACCGAAACACTAGCAACATTAACTAATATCCGTGATGTTTGCTCAACATAATTCATCAAGTATGTTAGGATCCATCATTTACAACAATTAGGAGGCTGACAACATTAACCAATATCCATCATCAAATCATTAGGCATGTCAGAATCCATTGTTTATAATGACCAGGACGCTGACAACAAAAATTATTCACAACTGCATGTTAGACGATTTAGGTATACCACTACAAAAGTTCAATCCCTAGAACTATATTAATAGGCATCAAGGTTAGAATGTGTTTCCCCTATGGTCCAAGGTCTGAAGTATAATTATCTTGCTTCATACATGATCATATAATTTCAACAAAAATAAGTAATGATTCAAAACATAAAGAGCAAGGCATAATCAATTATGACATACATAATAAAATGCACAAGTTTGGATGAATTCACATGCATGGTTAAATTAGAACGTAGTGAGTGCGTGTGGGATCATGAGTTCATAATATAACATAATGGGATTTTTGTAAAATAAACATAACCTAAGTATAAGTATATATAAAATTAATTTAATATAGGTTTGAATTGTAAATAATAATAATGTAGGGTAAAAGCTTTAGTATAGTTAATCTGGGGAGTTAAATCATAGTTTATAATAACATAGGAATGAAATTGCATAATTAATATAACAATAGGGTTGGATGTGTAATCTATGTAATCAAGGCCGGTGAAATATATTTACCAATACGTGGGGGGTGTAGAAGTGTAATTTAACAGTTTAAGATAATATGAAGCTTTATCATAGTATGGAGTCATTGTTGCATTAAATTGGTGTAAAAGTGTGATTATCATAACCTAACACCACAAGAATATTTATCATGTTTGAGGAGTGTGAAGTGTGACTAGTCGAAGGGTGTAATGTCACTTGTCGGAGTACGTTTTCTAAGTCATTCTTAAGATACAGAAATAGGTTATGACCTGTTGGATAGTGCATGTTGACCTGTCGAAGTATGTGCTCTAAGGCATAAATGAAATACATAAATGTGGTTGACTTGTTGGATGGTATATGTTGACCTATCAAAGTATATGTTCCAAGGCATAAATGAAATATCAAAATGTGGTTGACCAATCGGATGATATATATTGACCTGTTGAAGTATGTGTTTTAAAGCATAAAACATGATACAGAAGTAAAGGGTTACCGTTCGGATGGTATACTTTGACCTGTCGAAGTATGTTTTCTAATATATAAAATGTGATAAAGAAGTAAGGAGTCATCGGTCGGATGGTATACTTCATCCTGTCAAAGTATATTTTCCTATGGCAATATTGTGATACAATATAATGAGGGGTGAACGATCAAAAGGAGAAGAGTGATTGCTCAAAGTATATGATTTCAATGCAAAATTAAGGTACAAAGTTGATTCTCAGCTAGTCAAAAACATAACTCAACCGATAAATTGGCTATCTTCTTCAATAAAGCAACTAGTTTTAGTCTCCATTGAAGCTTCTTGAAGCTTTCTAAGTTTTGGTAAACATCAAATTGGGATTTTGGGGGTTAGAATACATACTTCAATTTGGAGATTGGAAGGAGAATTGGGAGATGATTTTGAGGAACATGGAATATTATCAATGGCCTCCCTTCTTCTTTTGCTGTTGCTACCACCCCCACCCCCCCCCCCCCCCCCCCCCTCTCTCTCTCTAAAGTAGTGTGAGGAAGAAAGGAATGGGAGTGAAATATTTATAAGGGAAGAGATGAAAGGAGATGAATGGCCAAGAGGAACTTAGGAAAAAAAGAACAATTGATGGAAAATGGTGGTGTTGACTCCCTTATTTTGTCCACCAATAAGGATGTACCACGTGACACTATGTAATGGAGGTACCCGCACCCGATTAAAAAGGATGAGGAGTTCGAGCAATGTCATTTGAGTTTCTAGGATAATTCATTAATTGCTAAATGGTTAACGTGTGCTGAATACGAAGTGACAGTGTTTCATTTGCATGGACGGTTATCCCAACAACCATGCATACCTCGTATGAAAAAGACAAATGCAAGTAGATGTGAATCATGATTGTAGAAAGAGAAGGAGAAAATGGCCGAGTGTAACAATCATGGTCTGGTCCTCTATCGAAGGAAAGATAACGTCTGAAGACTCAAGCAAAAATTTCCAAAAGGAAAGGGCGCCAAATACTCATGGTTTGTAAATTGGAACTGGAGTTGAGAGAAAAAAAGGACGAACCACATATCACTTACTCATTTTCATATTTGCCTTTTCTTTCCTTTCCTTTCCTTTCCTTTCCTTTCCTTTCATGTACTTAGCATAGTGGTAGCAATAGCAATAGCAATAGTTGTATCCGTAGCAGTACTTAGCTTTAGCTATAGTCTATAATAGTAGGAATAGTTCAGTTGGAGAATTAGTTTAAAACATATAGGAGCCTTTGTAATCTTTGAATGTAAGGTTGTCTTCAAAATTATTATTCAAAATCAGTTCGTTCATATTCTTTGTGATTGTTCATCTTCAGTCTATGGTTTTGAGCCTTAACGTGTCAACACTTGAGAAAATCCTCTTAATTGGGGTAAGAGAACAATAACACAAACATTCGGTGGTTATTGGTTTCAATTGTCACAGTTAAAAAAAGGAAAAATTAGTTAAAACTCTAAATTCGGGGTTAATTAACTTATTAACTCCTGCCTAATTTGTTTGTTGAGTTAGGATCCACTATTTTAAAAGTACAAATAGTTATGATCCATTTTTTTAAAAGTGTTAGTAGGTTAGATATTTAGTTGACAAAATTATTTTTATTACAAATTTATTAAATTCTAACAAATCTTAAAGTTCTCACCACCTTTCGGTATATCAATTTTTTTGTAACTTTTTACTTTTTATTTTTTATTTATTATTGGTCCATCTCAATAAGAAATTTTAAAAAATTAAAAAAATTATATTCAAAAATTAAAAAATATGAAAAATATATCAAAATAAAATTTGTATCTTCACGACCTTTTAGTACACCAATTTTTTGTAAATTTTTATTTTGTATTTATTTTTGTATTGATTATTGGTTCGTTTCGATAAAAAATTTCAAAACAATAAAAAAAATTATGTATAAAAATCAAAAAATATAAAAAAAAGCCAAAACATGATTTGTGCACTCACAATCTTTTGGTACACCAATTTTTTGTAAACCAATTTTTTGTAACTTTTTATTTTTTATTGGTTATTGATTTGACTTGATAAGAAATTTCAAAAAAATAAAAAACTAAGTTCAAAATTTTAAAAAATCAAAAAATATGTAAAATAAGTCAAAACATGATTTGCGCCCTCACGACCTATGTATCTCTGCATAAGATACAATAATAAACAGATAATGTTATCTGTTATAAATTATCCTATATATTTATGCACAACTTATCAACATAATCTATTACCGTTTCATCTTTGTATCTCTGTATAATAGTGAAAACACAATAATAAATCGAAAAAAATAAGGTTATCTATTGTAATTTATTTTTTGTATCTCTACATAATATAACATCAGATAAAATTATATGTTCTAATTTGTACTTTATATTTTGACATAATATAAAAACAGATAATGTTATCTATTTTAAGTTGACCTATGTATTGATGCACAACAGATCAACAGATAATGTTATTTATTATAGTTTCATTTATATATCTCTGCATGATAATAAAAATACAATAATGAACTAAAACAGATAAGGTTATTTGTTGTAATTTTTGTACAATATTTTTTTTTGTATTTATTTTTTATTGATTATTGGTTTGTCTCAATAAAAAATTTCAAAAAAATAAAAAACACATTCAACAGTTAAAAATAAAATAATATGAAAAATAAGTTAAAATATAATCTTTGTCATCTCAACCTTTTGGTACACTAAATTTTTTATGAATTTTTATTTTTTATTAATTTTTTTGTTGATTATTAGTTCGTTTTGCTAAGACATTTTAAAAAATTAAAAATTATGTTCAAAAATTAAAAAAATTAAAAAATATAAAAACCAAGTCAAAATATGATTTTTCTAATAATTATCGTGACTTTTGTTTTCTCATTCTCTTATTAATTTTATTTAAATTGATAATTCTTGAATCTTACTATTATATCGACGTAGTAGCACGTACAATATATAACCTATGTATAAATGAGATATGAGCCGACAAACAAAGTTATCGGATAATATTTTGACATAGTTACAACACAATAGTAAATCAAAACAAATAAGGTTATCTGTTGTAATTTATAATATGTATTTTGACATAATATGAAAATGATAATATTATTTGTTGTAAATTGACTTCTGAATTTATGCATAACATATGAACAAATAATATTATCTATTGTGGTTTCATGATCTTTATATCTCTACATAATAATAAAACCAAAATAATAAAGCAAAACAGATAAAGTTATTTATTGTAATTTGTTATCTATATCTTTGTAGAAATAATAAATCAAAACAGATAGAGTTATTTGTTATAATTTGTTCTTTGTATCTCAGCATAAGATAACATCAAATAAGATTATCTGTTCTAATTTGTACTATGTATTTTGACATAATATAAAAACAGATAATGTTATCTGTTGTAAATTGACCTATGTAATTATGCATAACAAATTAACATATAATGTTATTTGTTGTTTTATCTTTGTATATCTGCCATAATAGTAAAAAGATAATAATAAACCAAAACAGATAAGATTATCTGTTGTAATTTATTCTATGTATTTCTGCATAAAATAACATTAGATAAGATTATTTGTTTTAATTTATACTCTGTATTTTAACATAATATAAAAACAGATAATATTATTTGTTTTAAATTGGCCTCTATATCTATGTATAATATATCAATAGATAATATTATCGGTTGTAGTTTCATCTCCGTATCTCTGCATAATAATGAAAACACAATAATAAACCAAAACAGGTAAGATTATCTGTTATAATTTGTTAGCTGTATCTTTGCATAAGATAACATCAGATAATATTATCTGCTCTAATCTTTATATCTTTAACAGAAATAAAGACATTAACAACAATTAAAACAGATAATCATATCTGTTGTATTGAAATAATATTTGTGTTTCTATTTTTTATGTTTTTAACAAATAATTTTATCTATTTTTTGTTCTAACGGATGATTTTATCTGTTTTGTAATTTTCATGTCTCTTCATTTGTCCTAAGTTGATTATTTTTAATCGTGTTTTGTCTCTATTCAAATTTTTCTGCATTTGTTGTTTTCGTGTTAATTTTTTGTAGATTATTAGTCCGTATCGATGAGACGGATCTAAAAAGTATAAAATTATATCTAAAACTTTAAAAAAAAATTACTAAAAATGACAAATAAGTACAAAAATATCATATTTTTAAATTATTTATTTTTCTGAATTTTTTTCAAATTTGGATCATTATTTATAATTTTTCTGAAACTTTTTGTCGAAATGAACCAATAATCTACAAAAAAGTTGACGAAAGACAAAAAACAGTCACATAAGGGCCGATTGGATGAAAAATTATTTTTGGGGATAAGTTATTGAGGGAGAATAAAATAGTTTGGATGAAGTATTAAAAAATGGGGGCAAAATAATACTTGATTTAGATGGAGAATAAAATAAGGGGATAAGATTATTTTACAGTTGTAATAAAAGAGAGGGGGTATTATTCTTGGATAATACGCGGAGATAATTTTTGGGCCGGGGAGAGGGTGCCCAAAAATAATCCCCCTCTTAGGGGGAGATTATTTTTGGAGAGGTGAAAAATTATCCTCCTGCATTTTTATGCTCCCAAATCATACTAAACATATCACATCATTCCTTTTTCCCCCTATAAAAATTATACCCCTCCTTTTCCCCCATCCAAACGAGCCCTAAGGATGAAAAAATAATCAAATAATAAAGTCAACATTTTTATTTGTAATCTTTATGTTATCTAATTATTTTTGTCATTATTTGAAATGTTTTACAATTTTTTGTTTTGCTTTGATTTTTTTAATGGCTATTGATTCATTTCGACAAGAGATTTCAGAAAAATATAAAATTACGTCTAAACATTTTTTAAAAATCATAAAAGACAAAAAAAAAAAATCAAAACAACGTTTATTTGGACTATTTTTTGTCTTTAGTATTTTTTTTAAATTTTAAATATATTTTTATACTTTTTAAATTTTTGTTATTGAGATGAATCAATATCGTCAAAAAATTAATGTAAAAATAACGAATGCAAAAAATGAATGAATAAAAATAAAAGAACTTACTATGGTGTATAGTAAGAATATTTTTTTCCAATTTTATACAACGGATTTTAAGAGTGAAGACTTATTTTCATGAATTGATGGCATTAAAAATTGTCCATTAAAGACTTTTAACATAAAGACCCTTCAAAAAAATTAAAAAAATAATTATAGTTTTTTTTTAGCTTGCTCGCGCACGAATTTAACCTTGAAAAATATTTGAACCAACAGATGTGAGTTGGTCATCCGTTAATGGCAGAGGTGATGGATGCGGTTTGTTGATGAGAGGTATCAGTGGTGATGGAAGATTGGTGTGAGGTTGGGATTTGCAGAGGGAAAGTTTGATTTCGAAAAACAATGGGTAAGATAATCAGACAGATACATATTCTTATATTTGTGTATATGTGTGCGCACGCGCATATGTCTATATATGCATGATATGAAAAATATAAGTATGTAGTATTTATATAACATATATAACGTATATTAAATATGAATACGCGTATAACACGTTTACGATTTTACGAAATTTATAAATTATTGATACATCTGGATAAAAAAAATGAGAAACATTAAAACATAGACTAAACTTGAAAGAAGTTCATAGAAAATAAAAGTAATCCAAACAAGTCAATCCATTTTAAATAATTTTTGTTTTTGGAGAATGTTTTTGAGTTTTTAGTCAATAATTTTTTAATTTTTAAATTCTTCTAGTAAAAACAAACTAATAATTCATAAAAATCTGCCTCAAGACTAAAAAGCGAGAAATAATTGAATAAAGGAAATTTAAAATTATTCCAAAGGGGGGCCTAATATTTGATGAATTATCTTTTCGGATTTATTCAATTTTTCATACTTTTGTTAGTTTGATTTCAAATTTTTATAGATTATTAATTTGACTTTGTGAAAAAAATCTAAAAAAAAACTTATGACCAATAACTTTTAAAAAATCACTAAAAAAAACAGGTGGAATCCCAAACAAGAGACTTAAGAAAGTTCACTAAAATGTAAAAACTTGAGCTTGCATGCTAATTTTGAATAGGTTAAAAGGTCGGACCGGATCGGATCATCCGAGTGGGTATTTGATATTATGGATTCAAATATGGATTAATCTTAAATGGATTTACAAAATTTGGATTCATATTCGATTTGCATCAATTTTGATCAATTGACAAGTCTAATATGATTTTCGTTATGATTTTACGTTGATGATAGCTCCTCTTAAATCTTTCGTATCAAACATTTCTTATATTTGTGTTCCAGTATATTTATAAATACTAAATGATGTGAAATTTCTTAAGAAATGAAAAACTTTTCAATTGATTCAAAGGCTAGAAATGTATCAAATTTTGAGTACAAATTAAAAATTTGAACACTACCATTCCTTAAAAGGGACACATGAGTATAGATATAATTGTTTAAGGGTAGGCCTGGTAACTAAAATTTAAGAGTTAGGGTTATTTTATTTTTTATGTCTCAAGTTCGAAACTTCTCATGTTCTGGTTTTAAATTATAAATAATTTTAAAACCGACTGGATATCTTTACTATAAAAAAAAAATCATACATTGCTTCTTTGTAAATTACGCTGATTCACCGAAAAATTGTGACTTAAGAGAGAGATTTGCGTGAATATACTGAACTTAGTTTCTTTAGTCACTAATCACCCTCTCCCAAACAAATAAAAAACAAGTATCCTAATATAATATGGAGGCAAAAACTCAGACATAAGTCATAAAGTCAACTACGACCAAAGACGGTCTTGGAGTTTCTGACGAGGAGAGGAATGTTAATTCACGTAAATTGGATACAACAGGAGAAGTACTTCCGCAAGCCCGTTATATATATATATATATACACACACACATGATGGCTCTATAAATCAATACTTTTTTAGAATAATATCCAAATTATTCATTCGTGATTAAATTTTAATGATCCGAACCGTTTAATGTGTTTAAAACATGTTTTTAAGGGTACCCGCGAGAAATCAACTCAAAATATTACCGAAAAGAGCTTGATCTAAATAGTGATTCAAAATACTGAGAGGAACTGTTTTATAAATCACTGTTTAGACCAAGCTCTTTTCGGTAATATTTTGAGCTGATTTCTCGCGGGTACCCTTAAAATCATGTTTTAAACACATTAAATAGTTCGGATTACTAAAATTTAATTAGGAATGAAGAGTTTAGATGTTGGTCTAATATTGGTCTAAAAAAATGTTGGTCTATATAGCCTTTCCATATATATATATATGTACAAAATTTAAATCCAGTGCTCTCTCTCTCTCTCTCTCTCTCCCTCTATCTCTCTCTCTCTGTGACAATTATGGTAAGATATTTGATATAGGGTTGATTTATAAAATATTTTTGATATAAGGTTGATTTATAATTTGTTATTATTTGTTGATTTATATTTTGGTTTAACAAATATCTTACTATAATTCAAAAATCCTTTATCAAAATATTATAAACTCACGGTTAATCCCGAAATAATTTTTTAAGTCAACAGAAAATTTTTACTATTTTTTCGAGAATAAAATTCAGAAAGCACGATCAAAAGAGGATTCAAATGAGCGGTGTCAATTAATTTTATTTTTTTCAAAGTTAGATGCATTAGAACATGTGATAAATATGAGTAGTTTTGGATAATTTAAGAGATTTTTAATTTTATTTTATAAATCAACAAAAAAAGAAAAGAAAAATAACAATAAAATATAAATCAACAAATACTTTATTATAATTCAACAACCCTCTATCAAAAACTTTTGAGCGCACGGTTAATCCTGAAATAATTTTTTTAAGTCAACGATAAATTTTTAGTATTTTTTCGAGAATAAATTTCGGAAAACACGATTGAAAGAAATTCGAATGAGCGGTGTCGGTCAATTTTTTTTTCAAAATTGGACACATTAGAATATGTGATGAATGTTAGTATTTTTGAAAGATGTAAGAGACAAATAAATAATTTTAAGTATATGACATAAAGCTAATAAAATTAAAATAAATAAATAAAGATAAAAAAATTCAAAAAAAATTTGCTAACCTTTTGAGAGAGTGAAAGAAAAAGGGGCGAGGGGTCAAAGGCAAAAGGATGCCCCCAGCCACGTGATGAATGTAAGGGAGTAATAAATAATTGAGCACATTAGAATATGTAATGAATGTGAGTATTTTTAAAAGATGTAAGAGACAAATAAATAATTTTAAGTATATGACATAAAGCTAATAAAATTAAAATAAATAAATAAAGATAAAAAAATTCAAAAAAACTTTTGCTAACCTTTTGAGAGAGTGAAAGAAAAAAGGGTGAGGGGTCAGAGGCAAAAGGCAGCCCCCAGCCACGTGATCGGTAGGGGATTCCATGTATGATTC
>JABCMJ010034496.1:0-12038 GCA_014822125.1 Arbutus unedo | reverse complement strand
TTTTGTTAAATACGTATTAAGAAGTGTTTCGGAGTTTGAAAAATCAAAATTACACTAGCTTTTTGGCATGAATTGGTGATAAATAAAACTGAGAATTTGTGTGTCTAGTATTAAATCATATTGAACATGCATGTCAATGAATATTATATATATTTCACTGAAATTTTTAGATTTCGTGTGAACCTTGATCTCATCTCACTAGACATTCCAAACAGTGGGCTGGCATAGGGTGCGTAGTTGTCTGTTGAAAAGACAACCATTGATCACCTTGGAGCAATGTTTTCTGACAGATATTATGTTTTTTTTTTTTAAATAGCCACGTAGTCATATATACCAATGAATCATCTTACGTGTATGTATGATGTGGTGTCTTTGAATCTCAACTCACGCTTATAGATATTACTAAAATTGAAGAACGTGGGTATTTATTTCTTAAAGATTATATTTTGTTCTTAACTCTTTTTTGCTTTGAAAAGATATTCGAAAAAGAAGACGATCATGATCGAATTGTCAAATTGATTCATGTCATAATTATGCAAAATTAGTAAAATTGTGTGGGCCCTCGTGTGACAAAAGAATTGGACATCAATAGAAGTCCGACAGAGGAAGGAAAAGGAGCACTCAATCCTTGATAGCTGAGTCACATTTCATTTCAATTACATTTGATTTATGGACAGATTGAATCGCTCTACCTGAATGTGCTAGAAAAATAGTTTCGAAAAACACATATTTTGTCTAGAATGAAAATGAGTTTCACATAATTTTAAGAGTGAATTCAAGTGGCAAGGTGTTGTATGTGAATTAGAAATTGAATTAATTCAAAGTAGACCACAAAAATTACATGAAAGTAATCTTAGTCCCACATAGGAAAAATGAAAAAATTCAAGTGGTATATATAAGACTTAAGTTTGCTTAAGGATTTTGACCCCTTTGGGATACTCAGTTTTGTGAATGGGAAAGAACTTAGGTGATATAAGTTTAGATCCAAATTACTACACACGTGCGCGCTACCGCTGTAGTATCGTATGGACGGTCAGGCCAGTTCAGGTTATTAGTTAATGTGGAGTCTGAAATCCGAATTAGACTTCTTAAATATGTATGACGAACCCTCTGGCTGAACCTACAAAACACTCAACACTAAGTTAATACCAAACGGGGTTGGATCTTTGGCAGGCACTCCGATTATCAAGTTAGCCTCTAGTAAGAGCAAAAGCAACTTAAAAGTAGTCTTAGCGCGAGCGTGCATATACCTGAAATAGAAGTGCCCTAGGAATATTTATAGTATAGGGGACCAATTGCCTACCGTAGGCTTCGGTTGAGAATGTAGCGGCGTTGTCCGTGGACCATGGAGGTGTTGACACGTGTCCCACGTCCATGCGGATCGGGTGGGCACGTCCTCACGTGCCGGGGCCGAAAGTAGAGCGCTAGGAACTTCGGTCGAGAGACAAGAGATGAAACATTTGGATGTTTAGGTGAACGATGACGCTGAGTGTCATTTAGGACACTTAGATTCGTTTGTTGAAGATGAGCTTCCGGCTTTTGGCCGAGCTTGTATCTGGCCTAGGAAGGAAATGGCTGAAGATAAACGCCGAGTGTGTATGTGAGAAGCTGAAGATAGAGTGCCCGAAGATAGACGCCGAACGTGGATTGTTCAGCCTATAAACCGAGAATCAGTAATGTACTGCTTGGGCCGAGCGCAGATGGGCCGAGGATGATCATGGGCCGAAGGCTTACTGTTGTGTATTTCGGCCTACTACACTAGCCCCTCAACTCCTTCGTATTAAAGCCGATATGGAGGGGTTAATTTCTTAAAGGCCGGAGCCGAGCATGACTGATGTTGTAGGAAAGCACATGATGGCTTACACAAAGTGTCAGCCCCAGAGATGCGGCCATGTGGCGCTCGATCCAACGGTTGGAGACAAAATAATTCATTTTCCGCGTGCGATGCCTCGTGTCCTGTGCCATCCATTTCTTGAAAAATGAGCCCCAGTATAAATAGGGCGCTCTTCGGAATGAGTATGTTCTTTTATGCCACGTCTCATCCAGTGCCCCCGACATTTCTCTCGCTCTCTGAAAATTCGATCCCCAATTTTCTCAGCGATCTGTCATCGTTTTCGAACTCCAGGTAAGCTTATTTTGTTGCGTCCATAATGCTTGAGTGTGTTTTCATTTACTTTCTTTGGGATATCCTAGTTTTTAGTCGTTAGTTCGAAGTCGTTATCTAGGGTTACCATTTTGACCCCAGAAACTGGCCGAGTGTTATGATGTTTGGCAGGGGACGGCTTCTTTTAATTGGGCATTCCTTTGCCCAACATCGAGTGTCTTGCGTCAGTGTCTATTTTATTCCATGTTCCACTTTTAAGACTTTGAGTTAGATCCATCATCCTTGACTGAATTGCGGCCGAGGGTGACCTCTGCTCAGACACCGTACCTCAGAGATTTTTTAACACCCATGCACCTCTTAATAGGATGTCCAAGCCTGAAGTAGACTCAGCACAGATGTTGTCCTCTAGTGCCAAAGAGCCCGAACCTAGTGGCTCAACTGGGCTTCTAGGAGTCGACGTGATGCCGAAAACCTCAGCTTCTTACTCAGGAAAGAATCGATACTCTCATTTCTTTGATAATCCAGAGAGCCTAGCTGATTTTCGCCTCACTTACAGCATCCCTGACAACGTATCCGTACATTTAGTCCGATCGGGAGAGAACCTCGTCACGAACGAGTTTCAAATCATACTCTCGTTGATGGCCATCATCGAGGGAGGGGTACGTTTTTCCTTCCATCCCTTTCTTCGGCAGGTGCTGAATACTTTTCAGTTGACTCCCTCCCAAGTCACGATAAAATTTTATCGTACGGTCGTGGGAGTCATCGAACCAAAGAAAAGATACCATCTGGATTTCGAGATCAAGGATCTATTCGGCCTCTACATTGTAAGTTAGAACAAGGTAGCGAGGAGGAAGTACCTCAGTTGCTGAACCGAGCAGAGAAGGTTGATCAGTGGGCTGCTAGACTCTGATAAGTATGCGAACGATTTCGTCATCGTTAGGAGAGAATTCAAATTTTCCCTAGGTGAATATCGTTTTCATCCGATCCCCAGGGTCATAGGATATGCCGGCAAGGATTGTAAGATTATGCTTTCTTTTAATGCTCAATGTTGTATCTTTATCTTCTACTAATTCAGTCGTTTGTCACAGGGAAAGAAGTTGTTGATCGCTTGAGGAGTCGAGCGTCGTGGACTAGGATCAACTGAGCCCTAGCTATTCGAAAGAGGCACAAAGACTACTCGGTGCTACTCGGATACGTTGATCTGTACTGGTCAAAGCTCAAGTCCCGGGGAGACTCCAGCAGTAGCAGTGAAAGTGCTAAGGGCGGAGCACGCCACGAGCCCGAGAATATAGTTCATCCAGTGGTCTAGACAAGCGCTAGCTCTCCGCTCGGGGTTATAAGAGAGCAGAGAGAGGAGTCGATGCTGGAGACAATCATCCTTATATCTTCAGGTATTGGTTCTTCAGATTTTTCCTTCAGCTATAGCCCGTCGGTCAGTGTTAGTGACCAAGAGTTGAGGGACCTATTTGTAGAGATCGACCAAATGCCGAGAAAAGCTCACGACGAAGTGACTCTAAAGATGGTGGTGGGCGTCACACCAACGCCGAAAACTGCAAGGTTGGCTAACCCTTAAAGGAAGAGGAAAGGCACCCAAGAGGGTGACGCAGCTGCAAAGAAGTCCAGAGGGGCAAAGGAAGATGCTCGGCCGACAGCTATGGAGGCCTTTCAGGGCAAGGAAGCCCATCCTCCTTTATTGAAGACAACCCCCACCCTAGTTAATTTTGGAACGGTAGGGGCGTCAGCCCTTGATAAGTTCATGCTGCAGTGCCTACTCGTCAGGCGGTCGTTGAACACTAATCACTCTATCGACACTGATCCTCACGTCGCGCTATCGTTGGCCAAGGGTATGATACTTCCCAAGGATGCTCAAGCCTTACCGAAAGGTTTAGATTCCTCATTCCTCGAGATGGCCCATCTCATGGTGAAGGTACGACACATCACCCTCCCTTCCTAGTTCCTCACTTTTACTTAATAATTTTTCTCACAACTTTAGATATATGGTACAGGCGACCCAGCATTTGGCCCCAGTGAAGGAGGGTCTCCTGCGGAAGGAGAACCAGATCTGGTGCTTGTGGGGGCTCCATGAACAAGAGGTGGAGGCCAAAAATAGGATGCGTGAGGAATGAAACACCATCCGAGCTGCCCTCTTCGACGCCAAAAAGAAGGCTAAGACCCTATCACTTGCCCTTGAGGCCAAGAGTAAGGAAATGGCACAAAGGGTTGATGAGGTCGGCTTGAAGGGGTACGATGATGGGCACACTAAAGCCCAGGCGAAGTTCTTGAGGTAGATGGAGGGGATCAATGCACAGTTGGCTGGTCTCCTCGACGATGCCTTCAAGGATGGTTGGCTTCGAGAGCTGAAGGAGGCCCAGGTGCCGGAGGGGTCTTCTTTGTATGAGAAGATTCCGACATATGAAGCACCAACTACTTCTGCCAAGCCGTCGAGCCATCCCTCAGCCGTACCACTGACATCTGCCAAGGATCACCAAGATATGGCCGAAGATTCGAACTTACCGAACATCGGAGAAGTCGACCCACCAGCTCAAATATGAGCTCGAACTTTGTAATAATTAGTTATGCTTTGTCAAACTATGGTTGGTTGGAGCTGACATTTTAAGTTTAGTCTATTTTGTTTACAAACTTTATTTGCGCGAATTTGTTGGCATTTTGTCTTTGGAATGTGAATGGCATCTTCTTTTGTCCGAAATGTGACTTTTATTTGCTTTTCCTTAATCCTCGGTCTACACTGACTTATTTATGCAATATGGTCATTGGTAATTGCTGACTATTATGATTTGTGAATAAACTAACTCCCCTAGTCAGAGTCAAGCCATGAGTTGGTGACTGGGCTGTAACTGAGTTGTAGGCATAGTGTGGAATCATGAGCGCACGTGAGTGAGGAACTGTGCATTAACCATTAGAGGTCGATACCATGCTGAGCATAAATTCTTAGAGAAATTTTAAGAAATTTCACATGTAGATAACCAGACTTAGACTGGTGTTTAGTGTTCGGCAGTTTGACTATGTAAGAACAGAATGAGGAAAATCCTTTCAATAGATAAAATGTTGAAATAATAAAGGGCCTGAGGCTGTACAATGAAAAGGAAATTGACATCAACGAAGGGCCCTAGGCAGCATAGTCAAGAATAAAAATTTAAGCAACTAAAGAATTTTGAGGACGGACTTTAGTCGCACGATCTAGTAATAATATTTACTCAGGTTTTGGGCATTCCATGGCTGGGGGACAAGAGTGCCGTCCAGGTCTTCCAATTTGTAGGAGCTGACCCCGGCTATCTTGATTACTCGATAGGGACCCTTCCAATTAGGACCGAACTTATTTGTCTGTTTGGCTCCGACCACCTTTTTGAGGACAAGATCGTCGAGTTTGAATGTCCTGGACCGAACCCTCTTGTTATAGCCTTAGGATATCGCCTTCTAGTATGCCGCAATTCAAATCTGAGCAGAATCCATTTGCTCTTCGGCCAGGTCCGAAGCGGCTGATATTTATTTGTCGTTGGTCTCTAGATCGAAGACTTCAGTTCGCATAGTGGGGAGGCCAGATTCAAGCGAAATAATTGCTTCCATGCCAAAGGCCAGTGAGAACGGTGTTCGGTCGGTTAATCGGTGGGGAGTTGTTCAGTAGGCCCATAGGACACTATAGAGTTATTCGGCCCATCTGCCTTTCGCTGCTAGCAATTGTTTCTTGATCCCACCGAGCACAATTTTGTTCGAGGCTTCGACTTGACCATTGCATTGGGGGTAAGATGGTGTTGAATTAAAGAATTGTATCCTATGCTTGGCACAGAAGTTGATAAATAGGTCCCCAATGAACTGTGTGTCATTATCGGAGATCAAAGCGTATGGAATACCAAACATTGAGATGATATTATGCCAAACAAACTACTTGACATCCTTGTCTTTAATTGTGACTAGGGGCTCAGCCTCAACCCACTTTGTGAAGTAGTCAGTAGTCGTAATCAGAAATTTGGAGCGGTCAGGTGCCCCAGGGAATTTTCCCACAATATCCAGCCCCCACTGTGCGAATGGCCAAGGACTGGATAAGGGCTTGAGTTGTTTGGCCGGCTGATGGAGGAGTGGAGAGAACCTCTAACACTGGTCACATTCCTCGACGAGTTGATCAGCTTCCTTTTTCATATTTGGGCACCAATTGCCTTGAGTGAGAGCTCGGTGTACCAACAATCTCCCTTCCGAGTGGTAACCACAGCTGCCAGAGTGCAATTCATGAAGTACGGCACCCGTCTGTTCTGGGTGCTCATAAAGAAGATAAGGTGTCCAATACGCCCTTCAGTAGAGTTTGGCTCCAGGTCCCAATCAAAATTGGGCAGCCTTGTGAACAATTTTGTGAACCTCCTTTCGATCCTCGAGTAAAATTTCATCTTTGAGATACGCCACAATAGGATCCATCCAGCTGAAGCCCTATGAAATGCAATTGATTTCAACGAGAAGTGCCAACTTTTCAATGCTAGGCAATGGGAGGATGTTAACGGAGACCGTCCTCTGCCCCCCAGCATTTATGGCCGACATAAGGCCTGCAAAGGCATCGACATGTGCGTTTTATTCCCGAGCAATCTGATCCAAGCTGAAATGTCAAAACCGTTGGGTGAGTTGGTGGACTACAGCCACGTAGCGGGACATTCGTTCGTCTCAGGCTTCATAGTCCCCGGACAATTGGTTGATGATTAGCTAAGATTCTCTATAAGCGTTAATATGCTCGGCGCCAAGGTCTTCGGCAAAACAGAGCCCGACAAGGATGGCCTCATATTCGGCCTCATTGTTGGAGGTGGCAAATTCGAGCCGAATGGCTAGTTCGTGGAGAATTCTTTCAGATCAGAACAACTCCAGCCCTTGAGCCATGGTTGTTGGAGGATCCGTCCATGTACATCTTCCAGAAGTTACCGTGCAAGAGTTGCCAAGGTAATAGTTTGATTAAATCGGTGTCTAGCAGTTGGTGGTTCCCGCTAGTGCCGAAGGTGAATTCTGCAATAAAGTCGGCGAGGACCTGGCCTTTGATCGCCGTCCTCGGTTGGTATTGAATGTTGAAGTTATCTAGTTGCATGGCCCATTTTGAGATACGATTGGAGAAGTCGGCCTTGCGCAGCAAGCTCTTCAGTGGGTGTATGGTTAGTACTATAATGGGGTGCGCCTGGAAGTACGAATCGAGCTTCTCCAAAGGTAGGTATCTAGTCTCGGCACTGACCAAGGTTTTATTGGTATAGTAGATGTGGAGATGTGCTCGATCATCTTGTCGCACAAGAACATGCTGAGATACGGCTAGATAAATGAACAGAGGCTCCTTCTTTTTTGGAGTAGCGAGCAGTGGTGCTGAAGATAAATAGGTCTTCAGTTCTTGTAGTGCGTGATTACATTCTGGAGTCCACTCGAAGCTTCTTCGGTTACATTTCTTCAATAGCTCAAAGAATGGTTGGCACTTATTCGATGACCGACTGATGAATCTGCTAACCACGGCGGCCATTCCTGTGAGCTTTTGGATGCCTTTAATGATATATGGTGCTTCCAATTTGGTGATTGCGTTGATTTGGTTGGGGTCGGCCTCAATACCCCATCATGTGACTAGATGGCCTAGGAACTTTCCTGAGCCAACACCAGAGGCACACTTCTCGGCATTCAGGTGGAGCTTGTCTTTCTTCAAGATGTCGAAGACCTCTTGTAGGCGTGTTAGGTGGTTGGCTTCGTGCTTGCTTTTGACCACCATGTCATCAATGTAGGCCTCCATTGTGTCATCAATCTCTTCGCCGAACATTTTGGTGACCATGCGTTGGTAGGTAGCCCCCGTGTTCTTCAGGTCAAAGGGGCTGAAGAAGGCGGTTTGTGTCCTATCCAACTCATGCATGGTGATCTGGTGGTATCCTCAGTATGAGTCCATGAAGTTGAATCGAGCATGCTCGGATGTGGCGTCCACCAATTGGCCGATCCTCGGTACAGGTAAGCAATCCTTGGGGCAAGTGTCATTAAGGTTTTTGTAGTACACAGATGCGCCATTTGTCATTTTTCTTTTTCACGACCACTGTTATTGGCTAACCAGGTTGGATACTAGACCTCCTGTATTGCTCCTGCCTCCAGCAAGCGACTAACTTCCTCGATGATGACATTTGTGTGGGTTACCGCAGATCGTCGAGACTTTTGTATTACCGCTCAGCGAGACTTGTCAACGTTGATTTAGTGGCAAATAAATTCGGGGTCGACCCCCGGCATCTCATACAATGTCCATGCGAACACTTTCCTATTCCGCCTGAGGAAATCAGCCAATGCTTCTTGCTCAGCAGATGATAAGATGGATCCCAATAGAAAAGTTTTATCGATGTTTGAGTTGTCAGCTGGCACAGTAACCAGGTCCTCGACGGCTTTTTTTTGCAGCTTTCGTGCCGACATCCTCAAGTATAGGAGCATCTGGCATTTTTACCCATTGGATCTGTCTCGGGCAGACCTTGCTCTTGATCGTTGCCACGTAGCACTTTTTGGCGGACAGCTGGTTGCCTAAGACTTCTTCCGGGCCCCAAGTCTCATTGAAGCAAAGGACTTGGTGGTAAGTGGAGGTTACGACTCCAAGCTTGTGTGGCCAGATACGACCGACGATAACGTTGTACGGGCTTGGTACGTCTACAACCACGAACTCGGCTTCCACCGTTCTAGAGCTGATACGGATTGGAAGCTTGATTTTGCCGAGCGACCATATGAGGGCCGAGTTGAATCCTACCAATGGTACCTCGGTAGGTTGAATGTCAGTGCCATTCAGGTGGAGGGCCTTGAATAGGGAATAGTATATGACATTGGCCGAACTTTCCCTTGGTCCACTAGGATTTAGTGGACCAAGGAGTTATCGATGGTAAGAGAGACGACTAAGGCGTCATTGTGTGGCATTTGGAGGCGTTCTAGATCCTTGTTGAAGAACGATAGGTTGCCTCTGGAATGATTATCTGAATGCGGATGTTTGGTGCCCAAGCTTACTGCCATAACCTATTTTCCATTGGCTACATGTTTGATCTCAGCCCGAAGGCTCTTCTCCTCAACTGCGTCCACCATTTCGTGAATTACGACAATCACCCTGACCTCGCCACTGTTTTCTTTCTCAGGCTCTGACTGAGGTCCGGCTCGTGTTTTTTCTTCGTCTATATATTCCTTAAGGTGACCCTAGGAGACCAATCTCTTAAGGAAGTCCCTCCACGCTCGACATCTTGTGGTTAAATGGCCCTTCTCCCTGTGGTAAGAGCAGCGGTAAGGAGAGTCGGGCGTCTTCCGAAGATCCCCTAATGGCCTCCTCGGTCATTCAAAGTACGGCTCATGCTAGATCTTTTTAAGGATTTCATACGTCGGGATTTTAAAGATGGTTTTCACAGCGGCAAACTCATGAGGCCGAGGGGCCTTCTTTCTGCCGAAGGCTACCATGTTCACACCTCGGCGTCCTTTGTTGCTCTGTATGTTTCTATTCCCATACCCTTGACGAGCGTGGTTTCGCTCGGCCTAACATCGTTCACTCCGAGCCTCGTCCAGGTCGAGCTTGAACGAGATTATGGCAATGGCAGGATCACAACCTTGTATTTCATTGAAGAGCTCCCAATACTGAGATACATATTGTCTAAGAGATTTGTTGGCCGACTTTCTCAATGCGAGGAGGGAATCGACACCCTTCTTCTGTCTACTACTGGTGACAAACCGAGCTAAGAAGACAAGAGAGAGGTCCTTGAAGGATTGAACGGATCTCTTCGGTAGTTTGTCGAACCAAAGAAGACCGAGCTCTCCTAAGCTGGAAAGGAAAAGCTTACACATCAAGGCATCATCAGAGCTGTAGAAAGACATCATCTGCCTAAAATGCACCAGGTGCAGATAGGCATCCGTCTTTGGAACGTATTTGGTGAATTTCGGCTGGTTGAAACCGTGTGGAGGGCGTACCCTGTCGATCTCTCTTGTGAAGGGGGAGGAGATGAGCTGGTCGTGTATGATGTCGCATTGTGATCGGGCCTGCTGAACCTTGTGCTCGACCGGACCCCTTCGCTTGGTAGTGAGCTATGGTCTAAGATCCTGCCTATCGTGGTACTGAGGGGAACATTCTCGATTATTACAACATCGAAGGGATCGTTCCCTTCGCCCACCATATCTTCTTTCAAGCTAGATTCATGAGTGGGGGTGACATCCGAGGCTATAGTCAGTGGGGAGTACGAATGGGTGTTGCTGACGGGCTAAGCCCCCAACCGTCTATGAACCGAGACCTGCCAAACTTAGGGATCATCACCTGAGCAATGTTCGAAAAGAGGAGAGTAGACCCACTCTTGATCGCGCGTCTCGTCATACGTTTCTACTTCGACATTGACTCCTAGACGATTGAGAGCCGAACACTTCCGCTGTTTTCTTCACTCGGGTGAGTGTGTTCGGTGGCGCCTATGTCGCCGAGCCTGAGACGCTTCACCATTCTGGTGGGGCCTTATCGCAACTTTGAGCTGTGCCACTTCTTCCTTGACTAGTTAGAGGAGCTAGTCTTTCTCTACTAATCAAGCTTCCAAGCATTCGACGTATGCCCTATCCCTGAACTCGGCAGGAACTTCCGCAGGTGGAGGGGAGGAAGGATTGACAAGGTTGCTGGGTCACTCCCGCTGGCACCCATTGCCACCTTCCCAGCCCGAGTAGATTCGATCTGATCGTTTTTCTGAGTTGGAGTTTTCGCCACGAGGCTGAGTTTGAAAGAGTTTATTGAAGGTGAGAGTGAGAGTTTGGGATGAGAAGTCAAGTGGATCTCCTGCTGTGGTTGCCAAAATGTGGAGTCTGAAATTCGAATTAGATTTCTCAAAAATGTATGACGAACCCTTTGGCTAAACCTACAAAACACTCAACACTAAGTTAGTGCCGACCGGGGTTGGATCTCCGGCCGGCACTCTGACGATCAAGTTAGCCTCTAGTAAGAGCAAACGCAACTTGAAAGTAGTCTTAGCACGAGCCTGCATGTACCTGAAATAAGAGTGCTCTAGGAATATTTATAGTGTAGGGGACCAACTACCTACTGTAGGCTTCGGTTAAGAATGTAGCGGCGTGGCCCATGGACCATGGAGGTGCTGCCACGTGCTCCATGTCCATGCGGATCGGGCGAGCACGCCTCCACACCCCATTGAAAGGCGGAGGGCACGTCCTCACGTGTCGGGGCCGAACATAGAGCGCTAGGGACTTTGGCCGAGGGACAAGCGATGAAACGTTTGGACGCTTAGCCGGACGATGATGCTGAATGTCATTTAGGACACTTAGATCCATTTATTGAAGACAAGCTTCCGGCTTTTGGGCCGAGCTTGTATCTGGCCCAAGAAGGAAAGGGCCGAAGATAGACGCTGAGCGTGTATGTGAGAAGTCAAAGATAAAGTGCCTAAAGATAGACGTCAAACGTGGATCGTTCAGCCTATAAATCGAGAATCAGTAATGTATTGCTTAGGCCGAGCGTAGATGGGCCGAGGATGATTATGGGCCGAAGGCCCACTGTTATATATTTTGGCCTACTACTGTTAAAATTAATTTATTAATTAAATTAAATTTATTTACTTCTAGAAGTTGCCTACCTAGTAGTTCCAGACCGGTTTTGGCCATTGGACCCGTGACCTACCTGACAGTTTTTGACAATTTTTACCCAAATCGGTGTCTCTCCAAACTGAACCACTTCGTCCTTTGGCTTCAATGCACATTTTCTTTGCTTTTCGTGGTTATGAGATTTCTGTTTATTTTTTTGGGGTCAAAGAAGAAATAAAAATGCTACTATCAGTGCTAAGTCATGTTATCATCTTGCGTGGTTTTATACTGATAGTTTTTTGGAATCCACACGAGTTATATTCCATTATGTAACACTATGAATTGTCCAATTGATTGATCTTATAATATTTCAAAAAATACTTTTTAATTTTTGTGAATTTTTTTTTTTGTT
>JABCMJ010034483.1:0-10199 GCA_014822125.1 Arbutus unedo | reverse complement strand
AACAATTTGTTTCAAACAGGTGCAAAGTGTACGCTTTTTCATTTGGTGTCCCTTCATCGCGCCTCTTGTGTCTTTAGAAAAAGACACATGCTCACTTATAAATATGGGTTAATTCAACAAGATAAATTTTAGAGAATTGCTTGAGTGCTATACTTTCCTTCCTCTGTTGAAAATCTTTCGTTTTATTTTATTCTGTTTATTTTCTTCCGATTGCGTTTTCATCTTGTTATCTATATACCTTCAGAAATTTCGTTGAATGTTATTCAGCTTTCTGTTCCTTTTTTACCACCGTTCGATATAGTATTGGGTGATGCTTCATCTCAACCAAGTCTTGATGACGTTTTTTGGTTTCGAGAATGGAAGCAAGTTTTCATTAGGCGAGGACTGTTGGATGAGAATCAACGGGTTTGTATTGATATCTCCTCCGATGAAGAAGACCATTTAGTTAAAAAATTTGCGGATAATTTGTTTAAAGCGGAAGAGAACGAAAGATCCTATAAAAGTGACGAGGGCTCAAGTGCTCCGGATAATATAAATCATTTGGATTATATGGAAGCTTTAGATGAATCCATTGCGGCAATGTCTAGTTCGTCAGTCAATGCCTTCCATGGGTCATCCCCTCCACAAGTTTCCGATGGAGTGGTGGACTATGCTTTGAATCCATTGCGTCAAATGTTAACGTTGGAAATGGCAAGGAAAAAGCATAATAATTTTCCTGTCCGCAAAGGGCCGATATTAGGCGCACTGCACGAAAGAGTGTATTGTGCCCTGCATTGCTTAAGAAGATCAAATTTGTGATAGATTAGAATGTTAAAGTATTTATGAGTTATTGAAAGTCCCATGTTTTGTGTATCCACATGCAAGTTTTGTGTATTTTTTTGGAGTTTAATGTTGTGTACTCTTGTTCTCTTATAACAAAGATTAGTTATTGTAAATTTGTATTTCATTATTTGTTACATATTTTTGTTAGAGTACACATGCATGTGGTGAATAGTCTAGTGGCATTATCACCACTATTAATGGCGTACCATAAATTAACTTTTTTTAATTGAGTTGCTATATTTTTTAATTTGCTTTTCCTCTATTTTATATGGTGTTAGTTTAGGCGGCAGTTCAAATATCTTTGAATTTTTGTGGGTGTATTAATATACCGATAGTGCCGTTATACCTGTTCATTATGATTCCCTTGCAATTTTTTTTTAGAATCAAATGGCGTGTTTAGTACTATTTGCTCCGTGCATGTTTTGAATTATGTTTTTTGATTTACAAAATATTTTCTGGTTATTTGACTTTTTCTCATGACCTTTTGAATTCAAAGTTGTTTTTTATATGAGAAAAATTCAAAGTTATTTTTTTGAAGATTACAGTTATTGTTCTTCGAAGTTTGAATTGAATGGTTTCTCCTTCAAAGTTGCAATTCGAAGTTTCAGAGAGGGATATTTTGAAGAGTATTTGCATGTGAGGTTTCTTGACTCATTGCTCATATAGTATTTCATATGCAATTGTGATAATATTGTATGAGCATGAAAATAAGATTTTATCAATGTGTGTGACTCTTGGGCTTAAGCTAAATGGTGTAACCATTGGAGGCTAAACCAAGTGGTATGGTGTAGTGTGTTAAATAGAATGAAATGACAAGTCAAGATATTTTTTCAAGAAATGTGAAATTAATGAAACATAGGTTCATTGGAGGAAATATTACTTGATGAGTTCTTAGTGTGGCTTCTAGGTCACATGATTTCCGAGGCAAATTGGAGAGTCTACTGTCTTGGTTACATAGTTGTCTTAGACAACTTCCCACAAGTTTAATTATAAATTCAATTATGTAGACAAATGTGTTTGTATGCTTGTAATGGGTATCCATTAGTTATATGGATACAAAGGCGCCTGATTGATTCTAAGCATTAAAACCATGGATAAAATAAGTTTACTTTTTGTGGGGATTTTCTCTCTTGAATTTAAGTGAGGATTTTACGATGAGATAAGCTGACATGATAGTTGGTCACATATACTTTTCTCAGTAAATCACTAATAAGAGAGTGTTGGTAGTTGTGATTGTGATAGTAATCCGGACATGAAAGTCACATCATGAACTATGGTAATTTATAACTATGAAAATATTATTTTTGCGACAATTAAAATATTTATTAAATTCTTGCAAGGGTATTGATGTGAAAAACATCAAGAGGGATGAGACTTTTGCCCATTTAGATTTGATCACTCCTGGCGGAAACTCAACTCAACTGGTTGATACTCTCAATCTCTTGAGTTCAATGAGAAATTACACCATATGTCGTGATTGTGAGCACTTTAACAGTTTTCCTATTCATCCTAAGGTAAAGTGCTTGGTACCAGTAATGTAAAATAAAAGAGGCTGAGCTATTTAGCTCTTAATAGGTTTTTTGATGCTATCGCTATAGGGGCATTGTACAAAACTTACCTATGTGAGTGTGGATGTGGTGCCGCTTTCTATAGGTCACGGGTGCTAGACCTTAGAGCGCTCATGAAATCAAGATATAGAACCAAGGCCAGTGCACGGGTCAGTTAATTGGAATATCTGCAATATCGAAAAGATTATGTGTGAGATATGTCCGGTTAATCACTAGAGGACAACTAGTTCAAAGACATGTCTACTATGTTGCCTTGATTAATTTTGATGTGTTTTCACTAAGTGAATGGTTGAAGTCGTGAGACACTATTCATATATGCATAACCCTTATAATAGAACTAGAGACAACTCTTCTTTATTTCGAAAATGATGGGGGATTTTTAGAGATTTTCAAAATAACTTGGTTTGTATTTTGGGTGTTTTTGTAAAACCTTCTTAGTTCCTTGAATGCTTGCTTGAATATTGGGTTTAATACTTGAGAGAAAGAATGATTGTACCTATTGGGGTGCCCATTGGTACGGTTGTACCCGTTTGGGTGAAGTGGTTGGGTTACCCTTTTGAAAGGATGTGTCGATTGGGTATAGTCGCGACTATTTGAAAGGGTGCAATCCCCATCGTAGGATCTAATCCAATAGCAGAAAGTGAATGGATGCGTGCCAATTCAAACAGGTATCATTTGGCCTATAAATTGACTATAAAATTAGTCATTTGGAGTGAGTTGATTTCTAACCATCTTTCTCCCAAAAGATAACTTTTATATTCTGTAGCATTTATTTCTGAGTTTTGATATTCTGGAGAATCAAAACTTTGTGGTTTCTGATTCTATTACTTTTCACCACGTAGATATTTTGTCCAATTCCGTTTGTGCAAACGTAGTTGGATAGAATGTTGGTTCTAGCTTCGTTGTATCTTGAAGACGGATTTCCTGTTACATGATGCACACCATCTGGTGGGGACAAATATTGTCTTTAGGAAAGCAACTCAGTAATGCGCCTCGAAGTGTCAATATTTTCGTGTTTTGCTGTAGACTTTATCACCGACAATTAATTCCAAGACAGTTTTTCTCCAACAAACTCTAGTATTACTGTGGATTTAGGTAAAGACTCACATTCTATGTGTTGTTTTAACAGGTACTAAAAGGCAAAAAGATGCCTGGGCGAATGGGTGGGAAGCAAAGGACAGTTAAGAATGTTTGGGTTTACAAAATAGAGCCGGCAAGGAACTTGATCTGGGTGAAAGGCCAAGTATGCTTTCATTCCTTCTAATCTGTCTGACGTGTGAATGCTTTTGGTCAACTCAACAAATATTTGTCCCCATCAATTGGAAACAACTACCTGGAGTTTTTCCCTCCAGTTGATAGTATTCAAAGTCATATCTTCTGTGCCAAATCAATCCAATTGGGTTGCCTAAATTTCTGTACCTTCTGTGCCAAATCAATCCACTTTGGTTGCCTAAATTTCTATTACTACCTTCCACGCGAGGCAAATTAATTCTCCTCAAGCGCATGTTAATTGCTCTGTGATCCGCATTGCCACACAACCACAGAACATTACCTCATTTTACCTTCAATTTTTTTTGGTTTTCTAACTTCTTCCTAAATTGTTTTCTATTTTATCCTTCATGTCGCAACTTTCATTTCCTAAATTATGTTTTTTACTCAAATCATTTTCTTTATGCAGAATACATGCCTGGTTACCCCCATAAACTAATACTTGTATTAGAAATCCTGTTTCTACTACTATTTTTGCTTCTTCCCAACAGTCATAGGACTGGGGAGTCAGCAATTGGTATCTCCGTCTTTGTATATGCTTATAGAGAATCTATGCTTTCACAGGTTCCTGGAGCTGAGGGGAACTTTGTGTTTATAAAAGATGCTGTTTACAGAAAACCAGATATTTCGCTGCTTCCATTTCCTACATTTTTTGCCCCAGAAGACGAGGACGAAGAAGAGTTGGAACCTCTAATTGCTGATCTTGGTGAAGTAGATCCATTTATGGCGGCAGATTAATCAGAGTTGGTCTTTTTCGGAGTTCTCCCAAAGATGGTTTCCTCTGTTGGGTGAACGTAGTTTCTTTCATTTTGGTGAATACAGGTAGAATGGTGGGTTCGTGATCGGTTTACCCAATGAGGCATGTGGTTTTGGTTTTTAAGTTATATTAGCAAACAACTGCGGGAGCAGGGAACGTAATTCGATCATTGAGTTGTATTTGGCTTCCAAGATTGGAGCATACTACCCATGTTTCTTTTTAATATTGGAATTTTGGCTTTTAATAAAAGCAAAAAGTTAGAATTTGGGGGTGTTTGGTAACTTTCAGTAGCAGAATATTTAGTTCATATGTTTTGCGATTTCATGCTTGTTTTTGTGACGAGGGTGGGAAGAAAACTCCTGCATACCTGATGGATTCAATTAGGGGAAAGTTTTTTAAATGCTTGTGATTGAGTGACTGCAGTTTTGTATGTGATGATGACCAGTTGACAATGCATTTCATCATTGGGAGTTCATATTTTGGGTGGACAAGGTGGTGGTATAACTGATGAAGGTAAAGAAGTGGAGAAGATTGTACAGAATGCCACATTTTGGAAGAAGATGCAGTATGTTAGGAAGTCAGTGGATCCTGTAATGCAGGTACTTCAGAAAATTAGTAGTGATGAAAGCCTTTCAATGTCGTATATCTACAATGATATGTACAGAGCCAAGCTTGCAATCAAAAGCAATCGCGATGATGATGTATGTAAATATGGGCACTTCTGGAGCATATTTGACAATCGCTGGAACCCACTGTTCCATCACACTTTGTATCTCGCTGCTTACTTCCTGAATCCATCATACTGATATCGTCCTGATTTTGTCGCGGTAAGGAAAAATGACGAATGTGTCTGATTATCTTGTTTTTTCTAAGCTACTTTTTTGTTTTTGCGGGTTGTCCTATTAAACTTATCTGTCCCGTATACATAATTGTAGCATCCAGATGTGCTAGGACTAAACTCATGCCTTGTCCGACTGAAACCAGATAATGGAAGGAGGATTTCTGCATCCATGCAGGTACAATTTTATTATTGACCTGATCATGGTTTGAGATCATTCATTCTTAACTCTATTTTCCGACTTTCTGTTTCAGATTTCCAACTTTGGTTCTGCAAAAGCTGATTTTGGAACTGACCTGGCAATTAGTACCAGGTCAGAACTCAATCCAGGTAATACCTACAAAAGGCTTAACAACTGTGTAGCGAAGAGTTAAGTAAGAATAATAAAAGCATCAGGAAATTCATGGAGTGCTCACAAATAGTAGATCATTTCATGCATATGTTGTTGCATACACGGAAATTGAAATTGAAATGCATTCCTTCAGTCGTACAGCTGTGTCGAATATAAACATGGACTGACGAAGACATCTTCCCTTGGCAGCTGCATGATGGCTACAACATGGGATAAATTGCTTGGAGTTGCAAAGAATTGCTGTACGCATATTGAGTCAAACATGCTCTTCTTTTGGGTGTGAGCATTCCTGGAGTATATATATGATCAGACCCATCGCCAAAGATGGAATCATTTAGCGCAAAAAAAACTAAATGACTTGAGCTACGTCCACTATAACTTGAAACTCAGGGAGCGCCAAATATGGAGAAGATCCAGTGATTCAGTCTCCCTCAACAGTGTTCTGCAAGAAAGTTTGCTATATGACTGGATTGTAGATGCCGAGAGACCAGGTTTGCCAGAAGATGAGGTAGCTTTCAAGCTCAGATTTTCTGTAGAGATATTTTTATTTCTAGATGTTGGACTTAGCTGGTATTGAGTGTTGTCACTATTTCTTTAGGTAGTTCATTTGTAACTAGTTGGCAGCTCTTACGAATCACCTCTGTGTTTTGATGTTTTTTTCTTAAGAAGTTAATGGTTTCATCAAAAGCTGCCAAAAGAGACTGATACTATGAACTCAGCACAGGCAATGCTATAGCTAAAGCTATGAAGGTTTTACTAAAGGATAAATCTCCAGTACAGTACATAAATGCTATATGAGTCCCTAAGAGAAATGGAAACCTAACACAAAGCGGAGTTGAGTCTACATATGTATCACTCTTACTATTCTGAAGAGCTTTTGTCTTGGAAGTTTGAGTACTGCCCATAAAATGAAGCTGTTTAGCGTTATCTGAAATCCCTTAATTTTGATATTTCATTCTTGAATGTGTTTAACTTTTCTTTCGTTGCAATGGAATTAAAAGAGATGACAAGGACCATTAGAGTTTCATGTCTCATCTTAAGCTTGAGCACACCATGTCTTATGCTTGAGCTGGTTTAGTATACTAAGCGTAAATTTTCGTTACCTATTAAAAAGCGTACTCTATAGTGTTCTTTCAATGTTGTTAAGATCAGTAGTCTCATTAGAAACCTACAATGAAGAGCAAGCGTGTGGTCTTACCAAGTGTTTTTTTGGTAGGAAATTCTTTACAATGAAGTGGAACAAGCTCTGATGCGTACGAAAATGATTTGATCGGATATGAAGATGCAAATCCAGAGGGTAGGAAGGGATGCCTAGAGATGGTGAATTTGTCAGAAGTGGAACTACCCTTGGATGTCAATCCCCCTAGTAACGCTGGAACTACCACTGACGACGAGGATGACGACGACAATGATGATGATTTGAGTGAGTAGATAGGTTATCTGCCAACACTAATGAAGTAGTGGGAATATGAATAATCACTTTTCATAGCTGTTGGATCAGATGGTAATTTGGACCGAACTGATGGTTATCTGAATTGAACAACTTAATTTTTCTTGAATCGTAACTGTTTCCCCCCTTAGGTATGGGTATGGTAGAAATGGATGAATACCCGTTTGAATTTGATTAGGTTATGGTATAGACCAATAATTGAATTGTTTTCCGAACCCAACCAAAATTAAAACAACGTCGTTTGATATATATATATATAAAATTATAACCCTTAACCATAAATCTAAATATAAGCGGCGTAATGAGGTTTGAGAAATTGGGACTTGAAAGTTGGAAGATCTGATTCTCTATTCTTCAGCTGCGATCGGCGATCTAATGAGATGCTATTTTTTGTACATATTTTGCTGTTTATAGTTTTTTTTTCGATTTTGATAATGGTTTAGTTCGGGTATTCCTCGAACTGAATGGTTAATCGAATGAGAAGAACTTACATTTAATTTAGAAGGGTTATTGAATTCAGTATGGAGAAATACCTGTCCTTTCAAGATCGAAAATTTTACTTGGTTGGCTTTATTGTAGAGGATACCTTCTAAATTAGTTCCGGTCTCAAGGAAGATTATAGATCCTTGCCAAGAGGTTTGCTCTGTTTGTAATTCATTTGTTGAAACACCAAATCATCTACTTTTGTTGTGCCATGCCTCATGGTTTGTTTGGGCAAAAATCATCAATTGGTGGGATCTCCAATGGGTTTGTCCTAACTCGGTGGATTCTTTATGCGAATGGTGATTTTCAGTCAATTGCCCAAAATTGGAGAAATTAATGTGGGATGCAACACTATTTGCTATTTTCTAGACAATGTGGATGGCTAGAAACAATTTAATTTTTAGAAATAGAAGCATTGACCTTGGTGAATTGATTGTTTTGATTAAGAGGAAAGTTGCGAGTTGGGTAAAGGCAAAAGTGGAATTGAAAGGAATTTGTGAAGATGATTTTATCATAAGTTTTCAAGAGGTGAGAAGAATCAGATCTTCTTGTGGCGGTTTTGAGGTGAGAACAGATGCATGTGGGAAGGATGAAGTGGGGGTGGAAATTAATGGGTAAACGACGTATTTTGCGGTAAAAGATGAGTAACATGAATAGCGTCTGTCTTCTTTGGCCAATATCAATGATGTCGACAAAGACCCAGTTAAACCTTAGTTTACTCGATTGCAGTGTACTGCTGCTGTTGCTGTGGAGGATTGATGATTGATCTGTGCCATTATGTTGCTGCTGATGTTTTTGCCATATGATATTTTGATGTGCCTGTGCTGCTATGGTTACAAATAATCTCTACACTCAATTGGTTTGATCTCAATTGCTGGTGGTTTCTATTTTCAAAAGGATTTGGAGGTCTAGCTCAACCTAATTCTATGCTTTGGTGCTTGGTGGGGTGCTGATTTGGTCATATTTTGACTTAGGTATATTGTCTTCTTTTATTATCTTCATGTATTGGAGGAGTTGTGAGTTCTGCTTTTGTTTTCCTTTGTTTCTTTTGGTTGGTTTCTTACTAACTATCGAAAGTAGTTGTACACTTTTCTCTTTTTCAATATATTTTCTTTTGCTGAGAAAAAAAAAATGATTGAGAGCACAAGCAAAAGGTTGAACTGAAAAACTAAAATTTAAAAAAAGTAAGAATTGAGAGCACGAGCAAAAGATTGAACTGAAAAATTACATGACCAGTTAGGGGCCCCATGTATTAGCATTGTTTGTTTTGGAAATGAAGGGTCAATCTGTAATGGGACTTCAACACCCAAAGGATGCAAATGTAATATATCTGAAACTTTAAAGGGCAGTAACATATTATGAATAAAACTCAGTACATGTCAATGCAATTTTCCAGCAAAATGAAAAGCCGGGACAGTGGTCTTGCGCTGTCCTCTCCGGAATTCACGGATTCAGACCAAAAAAATGGGGGATGATGGAGCTCTATGTTCTTCACTACTACAACATCTTCTTCTTCATCAGTACTCATCACTTGCCAGACGCAGGGATTCCACATGTCATTCCTCAATCTGTTCATTTCCAACATCGAGACAGAGCCGCCTTGTCGCCTCTGCCGGCGGAGGCAGAAGAATGTTCACCGTGGGAGCTTGTTTGAAGGCAGGGGCGACACTGGAGCAGCCGGGAGGGAAGATGGTGGTGGAATTAGTGGGGGCATTCAATGAGCTGACGGAGAGAGTGACGAAGAATAAGGAGCTGCTGTCGACCAGCTCTTCCCAATTACTCTTCAAGTCTCTCAAGCTGTCTATTCCTCTTCTCCAAACACTCCCTCTCTCTCTCGATGGCCCATCTCCCCTCTCCAGGGCTTTATCTCCTGCTCTCCTACTCGCTGATCTTCAGGTACCTACCCACCCACCTCCCTTGTACTCAAGGGTTTGTCTCAGATGTCTCATATGATTTTTAGCTTTTGTGATTCAAATTATGATACCTCGAATTTGAACCAAGTCATAGGAGATTAATATGTGTTTCAGTTCCCAATTGCCTTTGCTTACCAAGCTCATCCTCATAAAAAGATTGTTTTTTTCCCTCTTTTTTCTCCTTATTTGGGTAAGGTACTTGTGAAAAGTTATAATCAAGTAGTGCACTTAGTGAAGATAGTTTCTCCTGCTTGAATACAAGCGAAAGCTAATTGTGAAAGGTTGTTTTGTTTGATTACTTGTTTCCACTATTTTCGTGAAACTATTCCTCCAGCAAGGCAGCTGATAAGTCGGATTTGTGTGAATAATAGAATAGTTAGCATTACTCATTTTAAAGTCTCCCGCGGTGATATAAAATCTTTTACACAAAATGATAGGAGAACCTGTGGTGAAGAAATAAGGTGATCTTTCTATATCATTTTTTGCAAGGCAATTTCTACGTAGGTACTAATCTAGGAGTTGGGAGGGGTTGGTGATACTCAAACTCTTTCGACCTGGTAGATGGAGGAGCTCTAAGGAGCAAGATCAACCACTGAACCATGCCTCAACATCTATTTCTAGTTTTACACTACTGACTCCATTAGAATTGTGGAACCCACATTTCTGCAGCAGTTTCTGTAACAGTAAACTTGGGCTGTGTTTGGTTGTTGGTTTTATTGTCACGCCCTCAATTTCAAACATATAAAT
>JABCMJ010034482.1:0-13095 GCA_014822125.1 Arbutus unedo | reverse complement strand
AATTCGAGATTAAGGATTTGGAATCACTGAGATACTTTCTTGGAATGGGAGTGGCAAGGTCTGATAGGGGTATTTTTATCTTCCAATAGAAGTACGTACTTGATCTCTTGGAAGAAACAAGTATGTTGGGTTGTAGATTTGCAAATTTCCCTATTGAGGCAAATCATCATCTTAGAGGAGACTTGGTAGAGTGCACTGATAAGGAGAGATATGAGTGTCTAGTGGGTCGACTGATACACTTAGCCCACACTCGACCGGATGTTACTTATGCAATGGGCTTTGTTAATCAGTTTATGCATTATCCTTGTACATCACATCTGGATGCAGTTTATCGTATTTTAAGGTATCTCAAATCAGTTCCAGTAAAGGGATTCTGTTTTCTAATCACAGTCACTTGCGATTGAAGGCATTCACTGATGCCGATTGGACTGGTTCTATGGACGATAGACACTCTACTTTTAGCTACTGTACTTTCCTTGGGAGAAATTTAGTAACTTGGCGAAGTAAGAAGCAATTAGTGGTCGCCAGGTCTAGCGCAGAAGTTGAGTATAGAGTTATGGCTCATAGTGTTTATGAGCTCTTATTGCTCCATACCTTATTATGTGATTTGAGAATGTCAAATAATGGTCCCATAAAACTCTACTGTGACAACAAAGTTGCCATAAAAATTGCTCATTATCTTGTTCAACACGACAGAATGAAGCATATAGAGATTGACAAACACTTTATCAAGGAAAAGTTGAGTGAGGGTTCAGCATGTATACCTTTTGTGAGATCTAAAGATTAATTAGCTGACATCTTCACAAAAAAGCCGGGTAGCAAGAGTTTCCATCCCATTGTGTTCAAGTTGAGCCTGATTGATATCTTCGCACCGACTTGTTCGAGTGTTAAGTTATGAGTGTGTAATGTACTTAATTTAGATTTGTTCTATTATGTAAATAGATTAGCAGATAAGGGTCATAGTGTAATTTCCTTTATTTCCTTTTTGCTCATGTATAACTATAATGCAATGAAAAGGAAAACCTAATTGGGTATTCTTATTATTATTATCTAATTGAAACATGGGCCTGGGCATGAGAACGTCTGGAACCATGACCACGACCACCGCATTCACCCCCGCACCCCCGTGGAGGCGGCCATTTAATTTCCAACAAAAATTCCTGGTATGGTAGGTGTTGTTGCAATAATCACACTGGAGTGCCCTTCTGCTGAACAATGGCATAGGCCTCTCCCAAAGACGGAAACGGAACATGACCACTGCTTGCAATCGAATCTGATCATATTCCATATCAAAGCCAACAAGAAAGTCATAAACGCACTCTTTCTCTAACCTCTTTTACCAATTCGCAGAATCAATAGAACAAACAACTTGTAATCCTGATAATAATCAAATTCCTACCATACTCCACACAACTCCGCATAATGCACAAATACAGATCGATGGTGATGATCTAACGTATGGAGGTATTTTCTCAACTCAAAACACTGTGTATCAATACCTTGTTGCGAGTAAGTTTGGATTGTAGTAGTCCAAATCTTATACGGTGTATCAAGAAGTAGAAAAGTATGGCGAATATCAATCCGCATAGAGGTAAATAACTAGGTCATGACTAAAGATTTCTGAGATTTAAAATGCTTAAATGCAACATTCTTACTCTCATAAAGTGGAAGAACATGGCCCTGAATGAAATCTGACATTCCTCTGGCTTCAATGGCTAAAGTGAAAGTACGAAGCCAGATCAAATAATTGGTACTATCCAAGTTGATAGGACAAATATCTAATGAAGCATTTTCAAAGATCCTATCAAATTGGCTCAAGGCATCTTTAGTACCAGATGAACCAGTGGGAACAATTTTTGGATCCTCCGCCATACCGCAACGCAGAAGAGAGACACCTACAAAAACACTAAAAACAGCGACCAAAAACAGAACCAGATTGCAACAGCAGATCCAACAACCAGCGTCGGCAAGAAGGAGAACCAGCAGAATACCCAAAAATCAGTGACCAACAACACAGAACCTGCAGACAGTGCTGGGCGCGACCAAAAACACAGAACCAGCGACCAAAAACACAGATCTGAGACGGCTGACAGCGGGGGCAGAAGGCAACGGTGCTGTGCTTGACGATGCTGAGAAAAAACAGCGGCGACGGCGGGCTAGGGCTTTGGGTAGTGGCAATGGTGGGTGACGGCTAGAGTTTTTTGTCTAGCTATGATACCAAGTTCGATTAGATAATAATAATACCCAATTAGGTTTTCCTTCTAATTACGTTATAGTTATACAAGATGAAAAGGAAAATAAAGGAAATTAAACGAATTACACTATGACCATTATCTACTAATCTATTTACATAATAGAACAAATCTAAACTAAGTACATTACACACTCATAACTTAACAAGATTCGGTGTAATGCAGGAAAGGAATTTGAGTTGCATGCCTGGCAGAAGAAATTTTTCTTCATGAAAATTTATATGGGTTTGTCGGGCTAGACTTAGGAAAACAGAAGATGCCAGTGTGACTCTGATTTTGAAATCAATAAATGTGAAAGTTGTGTTTCAGTTTTTTGTATACAGTGGAGAGCCAGGGATAACTAGCTCAAGGAAGACCTATGAGATTCTGGTCAGAGGCTGAACAATGGTGCATTTGAAGTCTGTTAAGTAGTGCATAATTGTTGCTCATTGTTCGATTGATCAGTGGACGTTTTTTCTGTTAGAAGAAATAAATGATTATGTTTTCCCTTCCATCATGATCTGAAGTTACCTTGAACCCAGATAACTCGTTATAGAGAAATTTCTTACTAATGCAGACAAATCAGCGATACTTGTATTCTTTCTCAATGAGCGAGGAAATTGGGCACTGCACTTGGAGAGGCTGTGTGCAACCATGCCTTCCCCCTGCTGTGCAACATTGATTAAACAATTTTCCTTCCTCCTAACTCCTCTCTGTATATGTTGTAAGGCGATGGAAAAATCATTGGAAGGGAACTGTGCCCTGCACTTTAATACTTGTGCTTTATGGTGTTTTTTGTTAGAATCACTTCACTATGTGAGAAATATCATTTGATTTCGTATTATCTGTTGCCATTTATGGTGACTATATGCTTATTGGATTCTAATATTGATTTTATAACAGGATGATGGTGGAAAAAAGATAGAGCTGAGGCCTGGGTTTTTAATGGAGCATGATCATAATGTACACTTCAATTCGATTCTGTAGATCAATTTTATATCATCTCTTGAAAATCACAAGTACCAATTTCTGTTCAATGTTAGTTTTTAAAACTTCAAATTTGATAGTACCAAATAAGTTGTTATATCAATTCTCCTATTTCTTTCAAAATCAGAATGTAAACAAACATGGCCTAGAGGAAAGTTAGAAGGTGCGATTTTAACACTGCAAAAAAGGAAGTGCATACAAACAGTTTTATGCTCTCTCCGTGTTCCTTTTTTCTCTTTATTGAATCTGCTCTATCAATTACCCCTACCACCCCCCCGCCCCCCCCTTCCCCTGTGCCCGGGCGAAAACAGTCATGAGCTATGATGAACATTTACCATTTTAGCTTGAATTTCAATGCATAACATGTTCTTCATTTCCTTCTAGGTTGGAGCTGTTGTAGTTGGGTTTGACCGTTATTTCAACTACTACAAAATCCAGTAAGTTTCTCCTTTTTCTTCAAACGTACGCAATCTGTCATAAGGAATTCTCCTAGATAGGTAGATGCAATATGAGTGCTTCACTATAGACTAGTCTACCTTTGTTAATGCCTCATCTTGTTTGGTTGGCTCGGGGTTCTAAATCACGGTATTGGGATGCATATCCATATTGGGGGTACAACCATATATTGGACGATATCAGAGACTATTACGTGATACATAGCTATATATTGGTATCAAAGGTCCAAAATCTCGTTGCATTTGTGATGCATAATGGCCAACTTAGAACCCTGAGCTGGAAGATTTAAGTAGGTTTTCAGGTACTTTTTAGTCTTTAGGCAGCTTATTGAGATTTTGGCTAACTTTTTTTAACCTTTCGAGTTCATCTTGCGCAGCGGAATAGGAAAAGTAGAAAAGAACAGGCTATATTTTCCAGAAGTCTGCTAAAGACCAAAAAACCTTTTCTTAGCTTTTTTAAAGCCTTTTCAGCGTCAATGTTTTTTTTTTTCTCCTTGTGTGTTTTACATTTCCTCTTGTTAAGACAAGCCAGAAAAGCTTAAAGATGTTTACTGAAGTCAGGACAAAAAAAATACTGCTTAAAAGCTTCCAGCCAAACATGAGTCATTTGTTTATAATTTTACGTGCAAAAACCACTTCTTGGTCCTTGAGACTTGTTGAGATGTTAAAAAAAGGAATATGTGCTAGAATTTTATTTAGTTGGACATGCTCAATAAATCCCTCTTTGGAAAAGTTGCTTTTTTCCTTCTTTTACGTATATTCTTTTCCTTTTGATGATTTGGTTGGGGGTCCTTTCTTTATCATGTTTCTTTTTCCTTTTCCACTTTAGGAGATGACAATAGCTCTATGAATGAAGCTTTCTTTGTGCTTATCTCTATTTTTATTTCAAAGGAAAACTGCCAGAAACACGAGGTTGTCTCAATTGTTTCTTGATATCAGTAAAAATCACGTCAGCACATTTGGTACCTGTATTTCACTTTTCATCTTTAAAGCCATCAAGCCTATTTGCTGCATTTGCATGTTTGTGATTTCTCAACTCTACTGTTGACTGAGATATCTATTTTGTCTCATAATGGAAGGTATGGAACATTATGCATCCGGGAAAATCCAGGGTGTCTATTCATAGCTACAAATCGTGATGCTGTTACTCATCTTACAGATGCACAAGAATGGGCAGGTTCGTGTCAGTTCTCTTGACTTTTACAGTTTGCATAATTTCTTATATGATAGCTTCTCAAAAGCCCTATAAAAACAGGGTTCTAACTCCTCGTAATAGCTGGTACATCTTTTATTTATGCCCGCCTCAGAACCTTATCTCTTCCTGCTTAGTGACTAGGTTCTAAGGATGGTCTAATTTGCTGAAAGCCAAGAACATTATTTTCTGTCTCCGAGTGCTGAAAGACACAAATTTATGGTGGTCATTTGTTGTCAGACTAAAGAGCTATGGTGTAGAAATTAAATTTCCAAATGATCATTCATCAGAGCGTTATTAAGTTTGGATTGGCAGTTGGCATTAATTGCAAAACAGTCATATGACTTGTTAATTAAGTGGAAAATTACTGTGGGGGCGAAAGATCTGGGATTCCCCACCAGTCATGTTTGAGCTAGAAAGGGCAATGGTTTGGTCAATCCGTCTTGATCTCTTGCTTCAATCTATACGAGGAAGAACCCGTCAGAGACATCTCGGCCTCTTGCGGAAATGCCCTCCGATGGCTTAATGAGAATAGTGAATACTAAAATTATATTGTAATCCAAAGTTCTCCCCCTGCCAAAGGGGGCTTACCTGTCCTTACAATCCCCTATTTATAGAGTTCAATTCTCCACATTAATTAGATTGTCTAGCCCGTATAGAATCCGTAACCGTTAGCTTGGGTCATGACTTGGTTGAGTATGAGCGCTAGTCGCTTTAGGCCGAGCCCACTGCTTGTCACAGGGGCCGTGACGCACTAGGTGCCGTCTTCACGGAGTTCATGTGAAATGAATCCATTGGAGATGGGTTTGGAATCTTGTAACTAAGCAAAAGATGATTTTCATTCAGAAGTTTTCGTTTACATAATTCAGAAGTAGTATCTTTCTGGGTGAGTCATACTCCAAGGAACATCCCTCAGGAAAGCGTTCCCTCATTCCAGCCATTGCTGTCTCTTTATATGGACCGTGCCAATTGGGTCCTAATTTTTTAGGAGGGATCACTGCCCGCATATCATCTTGGGTGAAGGGGTGTGAGTATTTTCTTCTTCCAAGTTGCTACTTGGCTCCTTCTCTGATGCTTTGTGATGTCCTTCGTGTTCCGAGCTTCCCCTACTGTCCACATACTTGTAGGCAATTCTTTGTTAATGAGCACCCCCTTGTCCATTTTCGTTCTCCTGAAGTGCTAGCCTTGGTGAGTCGTGTTTCAGCTTTCGTGATCGGTGGAGCATGATTCTTGTCCTCTATTCTCGGATTGTGTTGTGCATCCTTCCTTCCTTCCTGTTGGGGAGTAGCATCAAGTCCATCTAATTTGTTCCCAAGTCCTTGGAAACTCCTTGTACTTTTGCATGAATAGAGTGGCCCGAGATTAGAGGTTTGATTTTTGCCATAACTATTTTTACTCTTCTAGGTCCCACTGTGGTTGCCAATTGTGGGGCGAAAGATCTAGGACTCCCCACTTGTCCTGTTTGAGCTTGAAGGAGAATGGTCTGGTCAATCCGTCTTGATCTCTTGCTTCAATATGCACGAGGAAATAATCGTCAGAGACATCTCGGCCTCTTGCCAAAATGGCCTCTGATGGCTTAATGAGAACATGGAATACCAAAATTGTATTGTAATCAAAAGTTCTCCCCTCGCCAGAGAGGGCTTACCTGTCCTTACAATCCCCCTCTTTATAGAGTTCTATCTTCCACGCTAATTAGATTGTTTAGCCCATATAGATTGCTTAGAGAGTGGATATACAAGAGCAAAAAAAAACTATACTAGTTCATGGATTTCAAAAGAAAATTACCATAGTAAGAAATTAAGAAAACTTTATCAATGACTTGTGAAATTTGTACGAAGAAAGATGAAAGAGATATAGGGGAAGAGTAAATAAAAAAGGTTATTAAGGGTTAAATTCGATATCTTGTAATTTCTAGGGATGATTTCATCGTAATTTATTTGTTGACTTTAACAGTCAAGTAACGGATGGGGCTAAGTGAAATAAAAATCTAAACCTCATTAGTGGTGAAATTTACCCTTTGGCTTTATGGTGGTTCATAGGTCATATTCCTTTTGTCTAGTAATATTACCTAGAAGATTTAGCATGATTCAATTTTTTTTCATTTTTCCTAAGACCGAATGAATTGGTCTTATTTTTTTATGTGCAAATTAATTTTTGCATTCTATTACATTTCTTCTCAAGTTTGGACTTCAAAATGAGCGCGGGAAAACTTTAAAATACAATATCTGTATGACTAGATAAAATTGTTGTCAAAATTTGATACCTTCAAAAGTAAAATCCTGGCTCTGGCCCTGCTTGTCTTCAACAAGTGTTACCAAAGGAGGTGATTGAGCAAGGGTGGAAAGACGTGTATATGTTTTGCCCTCACCTCCGATTGGGCACCCACGAATTTAACTTACTGGGGCACGTATTAATCCTAACTTTAATGTTTTTCATGATATGTTTGCAATGGTCCTAATTTTCCATAGACAAACGATTCAAAAGCCCTATTATCCAAGTAAGTAATGCCATAAACAATGGCTTGTAAAATTATCCTAAAATGACTTTGAAGCCTGATTTTGTCAACAATCTACTTAAGGGGCCGATTGGATGAAATATTATTTTCAGGGGATAAGTTATTGAGAGAGGATAAGATAAGAGGGGTATTATTTTTAGAGGCTTGGCCCACATTGATGTGGTGTTTATAGAGGGGATAAAAAAATAGATAGTTTGGATAAGGTATTAAAAAAGAGGGATAAAATAGTACTTGATTTGGATAGAGGACAAAATAAGAGGATAAAGTTGTTTTGTAATTGTAATAAGTAAGAGGGGATATTATTCTTAGATAATACCGGGGATAACTTTCAGGCGGGGGTAGGGTGCCTAAAATAATCCCCCTCTATCTCTCTTAGAGGTATTATTTTTTAAGGGGTGAAAAGTTATCCTTGCATTTTTATCCTCCCAAATCATACTAAACGAGTCATGTCAATCCTTTTACCCCTCCAAAAATTATCCTCCTTCGTTATACCCCATCCAAACGGGCCCTAAAGGACAAACCCTAATTTGCTTAACAAATAAAGAATACTCAAAGCACCCTAGTTTCAACTATAGTCAGCACCCTAGTTTAACCAGGCTAATTATCTGCCAGTGTAAATCGCAGACCGGAGGGAGTTAAGTTGAAGTGCGAGGGAAGAGAGAGAGAGAGAGGAGAAAAAAGAATAAGAACATGTCATTTCTAGTGCAATTTTAATTATTTAATTAATTTTATTATTTTAGAAGTCAGAGATACTAAGTATAAATTTTGAAATTGCAGTGGAGCCACTTGCCCCACTTGTCCCCTTCTGCATTCGGCCCTATTCAGCGCAATAGTTACTTAAGTTCCACTAAGACCGTGCAACAGTCTGATACTAATTTGACCTTTATTCACTTCTCTGGAAGTTGTGGTCACTACAGAATCATATTAGTCGTGATTTGTTTTTTTTGTTTTTTGCTTTATTCCCTTCAGGTGGTGGTTCTATGGTTGGCGCACTCGTTGGATCTACTCAGCAAGAACCAATGGTCGTGGGAAAGCCTTCAACTTTTATGATGGACTACTTAGCAGACAAGTATGATGCCCATTCTTATTTGCTCATGCCTATGTGTTAGATTGGATAAACCCGAATTAATTTTTCTATTCAACACTTGTAATATTTATACAAGTAAAATGAGACCTAATTTAACTATTACTCTAACTAATCTACTATTGTATTTAGGGAAAGAAATTCTAAAGCTAATCTAGTTACAGTACACACATATAACTTTAATACTCTCCCTCAAGTTGGTGCGGAGATATCAATCAGGCCCATCTTGAACACAATGGGGTGCAAAAACCATCAACATGAGGCATAAGGCGTCGGAGAGCCTGTATTTCCCCCTGAGAAAAACCACCAACATGATCAGAAGATGCTTGAACCTCAGTACTAAACCCAGAATCTTGCAAGGTGATAAGAGCCGACTCCAAAACATGGGCCTGGGCCTGAGAATGCCCGAAGCCACGACCACAACCTTTGTATGACTGATGTTATTATAATAGTCACACTTGAGAGACTCACGATCCTGAGGCCCACTTCTAGCACTAGACTGGGACTTTCCACCCTGTGGAGGGGTGGCAAGCAAGGCAGAACGATCAGAAGTAGGAGTATGCACCATAACGTCCCTCCGACTCTCCTCTTGCTACACAATGGCGTAAGCCTTTTCCAAAGACTAAAATAGAACACGACCCAACACCTGTACACGTATTTGATCATATTCCATATCTAGGCTAGTAAGGAAGTCATAAATTCGCTCTTTCTCTAATCTTTTAATCCAAATTGCAACATCTTCAGTACAAACAGCTTGAAAGCCCTAATAGTAGTTAAACTCCTGCCATACTCCGTTTAATTCCGCATAATACATAGCGATAGGCCGATGGTGTTGATCCAACGTTCGAAGACACTTTCTCAACTCAAAAACACTGTGCATCATTACCTTGTTGCGAGTAGGTTTGGGTTGCAGTAGTCCAAATCTTATACGAGATATCCAGGAGTAGAAAGGTGTGGCGAATATCATCCCTCATCGAGGTAAATAACCAAGTCATAACTAAAGATTTTTGAGATTTAAAGTGCTTAAGGGCAACAGGCTCACTCTCATGGGGAGGAAGAATAGGGCCCTCAATAAACTCGGATATCCCTCGGGCTTCAATAGCTAATGTGAAGGTGCGAGACGAAATAAGATAATTAGTACCGTCCAACTTGATAGAATAGATATCTAATGGAGCGTTGTCAAAGGTCCGTTCATTGGCCCGGTCATAGTGGCTCATAGTTTCTTTAAAACCAGACGAACCAGTGGAAATAGGTTTGGGATCCGTAGCCATGTCTCAATTAATCAGTGACAACACAATCACACAAACCAAGCTCGATCTTGTTTCCCAAAAAATAGAGGGAAAATATTTGGCGGACAGAGGTACACAAACCATGGAACGGAGATACCCAATATCTAGTGAACAGCCACAGATGGCCAGAGAACCAAAGAACTAGAAAACCAGAGAACAATTAGTGAACCAGAGGTGCACAAACTCGAACCAGAGGACCAACGAACAACCACAGATGACTAGAGAACCAAAGAGCCAGAATACCAGAGAATAGGCAGCGAACTAGAGGTGCACAAACTCGAACCAGAGGACTAGCGACCAGGTGACATTGGCGAAAAATAGGCGGTGCCGGCGAGAACTCAGATAGCGTGCTAGAGAGAGAACTCAGATCATGCGAGAGAAACCCCTTAGATCGCAATCTCGACAACAGACAAAGAGAACGCCGATAGACGGCGACGACAAGAGAGGCAATAGGTGGCGACACGACAAGTGGCGACGGCGAGGCTAGATTGTAGAGATTAGAGTTAAGGTTTCAATGGGGTGTTGAGAAAATCTAATAGGAAAAAACTAAGGAAACTGCTCTGATACCATGTTAGATTTGATAATCCCGAATTAATTTTTCTATTCAACACGTGTAATATTTATACAAGTAATACGAGACATAATTTAACTATAACCCCAATTAATCTACTATTCTATTTACATAGGGAAGAAATTCTAAACCTAATCTAGTTACAATACACACAAAACTTTAACACTGTATTTTATGGATATTGAATTTGCATGTTTAGCTGGCTGCAGTATGGTGCATGTTATGGATATTGAATTTGCATGTTTAGCTAGCTGCAGTATGGTGCATGTTGGGCGGAAGTATCAGTTTTTGGAACATTAGTTAATTTCCTATCATACTACAGGTTCGGCATTCAAAAGTCACAGATATGCATGGTTGGCGACAGATTGGATACAGATATTCTTTTTGGGCAAAATGGTGGCTGCAAAACCCTTCTTGTTCTCTCAGGTCACTACTACTGAGTAGATTTTCTGCAGGTTTCAATGTAATTTGGTAATGTGATATGTGATCTTACGTGGGTTTTTCATTTCTGTACTATATAGGTGTAACTAATCTTGCAATGCTTCAAAATCCCAACAATTCCATCCAGCCGGACTTTTACACCAACAAGATTTCAGATTTTCTCACTCTTAAAGCTGCTACCGTCTAAGGGACTGGCCATCAAGATTTTGCATGTATGCCGCCGACCCATTACACCCTGTGTCTACTTGTGTAGCAGTTCTGGTGATACCGGATTTCCCTGCAAAATGGGTTATAACACTGGAACATGCATATAAAAGTGCTCTGATTCATGGCTGTGTAGCCCATAATATATATGATATCAAGAACACAATTTACGAATATCTGTTGTTGCCTACCACATGTTGGTCCATTTTTATATCAGTTTCTGCTGTTTAGTGCGAGAAGATGAAGGTACCGAAAAAGTGAAAGTGAACTATTTGGTGGTGGGAGTTATTTTGTTTTTAATTTCTTTACGTCTATGAGGTGGCGTATTGAGCTGGTAACCGTGGGTTGAGTTCTTCTATTACAATCTCAGTCTCTTCTTCCAGTGGTCTTTTAAAGCCCCACCACCCAATTATATATACATTTGTACCGAGATTGGGATTTACTATCATATCTCAACTTAGATGTTGCCAAGGAATGTAGTAAAATTTTACACAAAATCTTGTTTTGGTGACACATATGACAAGTTGAAGAGTCAATTCTAATAAGTGCATTCCAATAGATTCTTGGACGTTTTTTAAGTACTTTTTTTTTTATACTTTATAAGACTTTGTTGAAAAAATTAATTTACCAGTCACATCATAGAATCAATGAGATGACAATTTGAAAAGTTATTTTCTCTTGAGAGAGAGAGAGAGAGAGAGAGAGAGAGAGAGAGAGAGGGAGCTATACCATTTTGGTGTAGCAAGTTTGCTATAACCATTAGTGTCTTTTTTTGATATGCCTCTTCAAATTATAATTTAACTTTGATATTGCTACCTCCCTAGAAACTGTTCTTAGTTAAATTTGTATCTCAGTGTAAGTAACTATTTACAAACTTATATGCAACGTAATTCTCCAGTTGATCCTTGTTGCTGAATTGAGGCCCTTACTGTATGCATTGGTTGAGTGTTGGCATGAACATGCTCAAGTGCATTTCTTATAACCTAATCCCATCCTGAGTGGTTGATATGACGCCTCATGCCCATATTTTACTTGTCTTCTGCACATCCAGGGCGTTGCCTTTATACAATGTGTTCTAAACATCCAAGGTGGTCGGCACATCATTTGTTGGTGCTGAGCGGTTGTCTACCCTTCTGCTAACCTCTCACTTGTCTTTCGATAGACGACGGTCTACCTTTTTGGCACTTGGTCATTAGCTAACGCTTAACCATGGACCTGTTCTTCCATTGTTGGATTCCTTTTACAAGGTTCTTGATTTACCTTCCACAATATCCCCCTAGCTCTCTTTTGCTGGGGTGATTTTGTTGGAAAGAAGTGAGGTATTTGTCAAGGAGGTGAAAAGTCTGGTACGATGCCACTTTGCATGCTTATGGATGTTGCTCCTGCATTTAATGCAATGTGGCCTCCTGCAGTCTTTTGGGCACATTCCATGAAAATTGTCCTTTGGGCTCCCGCCTAATATATAAACTAGGGTTGAGGGGATTTTTTTATCCATTTTGTCTGTACTTTCAAACTCAACATACTTTCATTCCTTGAACAATTTCATTGGCTGTTTTTCTGTGAAGTTGCTTCTTGTGTAAGTTGCTTCTATTCCTCCTTACTAGTCCAATGTAAGTTGTTTCTGTTCCTCCTTACCAGTCCAATGGCTACTGCTAGTAGGAACATGATTTCCGAAATTAGCACGCCTAGGTATGGGGAGACCTACCAAATTCTAACCTTCTGGTAAAGGACGAACACCTAGAGGTCAATCTTGATTGTGGTTCTACTTTCTTTTCTTTAACCTCCATTGTTGAAGGCGGGGAAGGTTCCCTGTTATCAGCATGCTGCGTCAGCCTTGGCCTTTTGAGATATTTCCCCTTTTTCATGCAAAGGGAATTTGTTTTTGCATAATATTTGGTGTGGAGGTGCTTAACTCCATTCTAGGCACCAATTTAGGATACTTTCCCTTCGCCATTGTTACACCCCAAAACATACTCCCATCAAGGTTGGGGGGAAGGTCTGCAAATGGAAGTCGAAAAAGTACCATCTCCAAGCCCAAAGGGAAAATTTAGCTAGTTTCCGGTTCTTCCTTGATTGGCTAAGAACCTTGACCCTCTTTTGGTTTGATGTTTGCTGTGATTTTGAGT
>JABCMJ010034473.1:0-18961 GCA_014822125.1 Arbutus unedo | reverse complement strand
ATCGCGAAACACAAGGCCCTAAACAACATTATAATAGGTTAAAAATAAATATCATATCCTTCCTGTTTTTCTATATCTCAATTTTCTTTCAGATTAAGCAATTCCCCCACAAAACATCAAGCAATGGGTAAATATAATTTTCCTCAAAGAGACTGTTTCCCTAACTTGAAAAATAAAATAAAACAACAGTGATGAAAGCATTCTAGATGTTGGTGGGATATGACTAATTTTTGCTAATCTAATTATTTAGACATTATATGATAAAATATAATCTCTAATTATAGCACTAACTAATCTCCAACATGAGGATTGTTATCTATATAATTAACAATTATATAAAAAAAAAATAAGATCACCATCCATGGAATATCTATCCCCAAAATAAAGACCAACCCACTTTCAATTTGCCCAGCATCAAAACCGATTGTGTAAGGACCTGAGAATTTTAGAATTTTAATAAATTATAGATCATTTTAATAATTAAAAAAAAATCATTTAAATTTACGGGTCGTTACAGATTGTGCTGAGTTCTTGTGCAATACATGACAAGGATTAAATTTTTCACAATAACAGTAGGTTTGCAATGAAAGGAGAAAATTCCACAAGAAGAAGGAATTGAATAGGAACTCTATCTAATTTTTATTAAGGTTAAAGGTAATACATTCTATTGGACTTACCTTACATAGACTAATTAGTATGCAATTCGTTCGTAAAGCATGAAAACGAGAGGGTTGAAGGTAGTAATTCAAATGGAAAAAAAATACATAGTCTAAGAGTTGGTAGGTGAAGAACCCTACCTCGGTTGTTGAAGACAAAAAAGAACAAAAGCGATATGATAAAATTGGAATTGAACAGAGCCTTCTATCTCTTCCCAAGAACTTCAAAGTAAAATAAAATAAAATCAAAACACCTTCCTTTCTAAAGTTGTTGTTCACGGAAACTAGATAAAAACAAAGTGGGATTGGTGCTTCCTTTCTATAGGCCTCTAGGATAAATCTCTCCATTTAACACACATAATGTCTTAATCAAAACCCCAAATGAAATCCCATCAAAACTCATAATTTTGCCAATACAACTGATGCCTCAAATTCCTAACGTTAAAGAATTAAAAAAATAAAAAATAAAAAATAAAAAATAAAAAATAAAAATAAAAATAATAATTGAAGAAGAGGAGAAGATAAATTATCCTGTGCTCCCGTTCCGTGATATCATAAAATCACATCCATTGATTACCTAAATTATTAACTTTTAATTTTTTTAATTTATTAAAAATATCGGGTTATTACAATATTTCTGTATAAAAAATGGGAAATACAAAAAATTATTTTAACAAAACAAAACAAAAAATTAGAAAAAAATTCAAATAAGATAAACAAAATCTAATAAGTTAATAACCTAATAATTATCACGGTCCAAATAGGTTCAATATCTTCTAATACCCACTTCTAATAAACAAACCATTGTCATCTTACATTTTTTTTGGGATAATTTAAATTAGGGTCATATTAGCTTTTACAACGTAGGTTTTTATTCTATTCACTTTTTGAAATTATTTTTTCATCCCATTTTTATATGGTTTGACATTTTTACCATTACTTTTGAGTGTTAATTTATCCTTTTATCCTTTTTTAAGTGAGAACATATAATTTCTGATTTGGTTGGCATAGCAGTAAATTAGGCTTGAAATATGAATTATACTGGGGTCCAATCAACAGTTTTTATTCATTGTAAGTGATCATTTAATTCTTAAATTGTTAGATTAAAATCATTAATTGATTTGGGGAATTAATAATTTTTTGGTGCCTAATCATATATGGCAGTGATTTTGGGAATCATTAAATTTTCTCTAGGCAATAAATCATGCGTTTTTAGGTAATGACGGTAAATAAGAAAAATTAGATTCAGGAGTATAATTAATTGGTATTTTTTGAATTTCAAGACTACGACATAACCCATAAAATACAATGGGATGAAAATATACATAACACTAAAAAAGGGACTGATATTTAAGTTCCTTTTTTTTTTAATTCTATAAAGTTGAAATTCTATCTAATTTAAAAATTTGCATGAAAGGTTGAAGCACAATAATTCAAACACCTTAATGATAAATCAAGAAAAAGCTGCATGCATGAAAAGTTGGATGCTCCATTGTCAACGAGATATAATTACCAAAGAAAAATTGACGACTCAACGACTTTTTCTATTTAAGAAGAGATAACTTAAGTTTCATTTTTGATACATTAAGTAAAAATTGGTGACTCGACGACTTTTTTTATTTAAAAAAAGACATATAAAATATTATTAACTAATTAATTAATTTTTATTTAAATGCGAAGTAATTTTCACAACCTGGATAATAAATATACTTATTTTTTGTTTGTATGAAATAATTAGTACAATTTTATACACTAGGTGAAAGAGTTGAATAATTTTTATACTTTATGTGAATTGCTTGGTGCAGTATGATAATTTTCATAGGATTAAATTTAGCTGTCTTTTTGTTGAGAAGAAGCAATTACGGTATTTGAATAACACGCATTGGCTAATTTTGTACCAGTCGGTGCGGTAAGAGTCAAGACAAAAACCGTATACGTTATCCGAAATAATTGGGCGCAAAACGTATGTGGGTCAAGAAAGATGATTGGCAGAGAAAAAATAATTGGACAAAGGTCAAAAAAGAGACATGAGAACCATGAGGCCACCACCATTGGTGGGGGGCCAAGAGGAAAAAGGAAGCCGGTGGCTATGGCGATGGGGCCAGCCCTATTGCCGGCCTGCACTGTCTAATCAAACATGAGTGACGCTATCTATCTTTTACAACTTTTTACAACTTCTCTCTCTCTCTTTTTCTCTCTCTCTGAAAGTGGATTGACGTAGTAGAAAAGATGATAGAGCTTTCCAAAAGTGTGAATGGAGGCTGGAGCCTGATGCCGACAATTCATTAAAATTCAATTGCAATATTAGTTTCTTACGTGTCCACAACTCATTTGCTAATGCTCACCTTTTCTACCACTAAACATTCAAGGAACACAACCACCATACAAAGTGCATTAGACAATTTTAAACATATCTGTGTTCATATTTGTATATAAATAATTGTGTTCTTAAATTTTTTCTTAATTCATTAACTTAGGAGTATGCTACGCATACAATCTTTCATACACAAATTCAGATAGAAATATGCCCAAAATCGTTGGATGCACGTGAAATTCTAATTATTTTGTGACCTTCACGTGGACTTCATATACGTCTGTGTTCAGCCCATCTGGATCTGCGTACGGAAGATTGTGTGCACAAACTTTTTTCTTACCTTAGTCTTTATATATATAACTCAGAGTGTTCGAGCCATTTTATGCGTACGTATCTCCATTAATTTTTGGGCTACTAATTTCATTGTCTACTAATAGTTGGCCTCGTAAGAATTGGTAACACTTGAGAGGTTTTGAACCTAAAATTTCAAAAAAAAGTAAACTCTCAAGTCTCAGACCATTTAAGTGTATATTTAGGATGAATTTGTATTTTTTTTTTTGTTAAAGATAGTCTATATCATTTTATAATTTGTGATTCTTTGGACAATTTTTTTATATTTTTTATTCGTCTAGACGAGAGGATTAAAAATGTATAAATATACGAATTAAAATTAAAAAATCAAATAAGACAAGTGAAAGTGTTATAAAGATAACAACATCTTAATTTAAGTGAAAGTGTTATATTCATTGTAAACGTGGAAAATCGAAATTCCAATCCGACAAGTTATTTATCATTGCCAGTCATATCACAGTGGTGATTTACCTAATCCTCAGCTAAACTCTAATGGTACACGTGGCATTATGGGTTCTACTTGACATGTTGCCATTGCCTAAATTCAGAGGTTCACCTAATTTAGTGCCCCCTTTAGTCAAAGTTTTTTTTTGAAATTTTCTATGAATATTTATCACGTGCTAAAGTTTTTAGTCTAGTTATTTATCTTGGCGAAAGAAATTTAGAAAATATAAAAATTGAGCAAAATTCTAAGAGTTTGAAGTAAGAATATTTGAATGCGATGAGTGGATAAATATTTATGAAACGCTAGATGATGGAGCTACAAATAGAAGATAAGTTAGTTGGTACGCGGAGAGGAAAGGAGTTGTGTCGCCTATGAATTCAGTAGAAGAAGCTGGGCTTGTCGATCAATTCGCTTCCAATTCCTATCCTTTTTATCAATTATAAGAGGAAACAATGTTTGCCTTATACAAAAGCGACTGTTCGGTTAGGTGGTGGTGATGATGGAGAATTATCAAAACTTTTCACTCGTGATAAAAGTTCTTCACTCGTGAGTAAAAAAAACTGGATCAAATTATTTCGAGTTCTCATAATTGGATCATCTGTTTTTAGTCAATAATAAGTACACATCTTTGCATGCAATATTGAGACTTTTCTGTGAGACTTTTATAAGGCATGCGTGCACACGTAGTCATCTATTCAAAGCATCCACTCCCGCATAAATCATGAAACCATACCCTATATATGGGCTTTCTATTTTAACCATATTATTTTGGTTGACTTTGGTTGAAATTATTTGATATTAATGTTATTTATATTTTGATATTTTAAAATATTATCATACTTACATCAATTTTTTCATGAGTCTTTAACGAAAGTAATTTAAAACGTAAAAGTTAAGATTAAAAGTTCTTAAGAAGTTGGCCAAAACATAAAAGGCCTGATAAAGACATATTTTAAGATTGTTTCATTTGTATTTTTATAATATTTAATTTCTCATCAAGACGAACAATTAATCTAAAAATCTTTTAACATCAAATGATACCCACTCTCTTTGTAATATGGGTTCCGCTTAACTAGCTAGAAACACTTTTTCACACTAGCCGAAGCGTTGGATTCCCATAAAATCGCTTTGTCTGGCCATTGTCAACTAGAACTTGCATTTTTTTTCCATCGAAGATATATATAAAGCTCGACTGTCCATTGAACTCCCAACGGCTAATAGCGACTAGGGACGGAGTCGAAAATTTCACAACGCATGGGATAATTTTTTTCCAAAATATTTAGCAGGGGTCATAGAAAAAAAAATTCTATATAATAATAGAGATTTTTTTTCTTGTAGGGACAACCGGCCCTACTAGCCTCTGGCAGATGTTGTAGACACTATTTGGCTAGAAGAAATAGTAACATATGTAGTTATGAGTAAGTATCAGAACACAGATGCAAACACGAATGTGTTTATAATCGTTAGATACACGTGAAGTTCTCTAAAATAATATTGACTTTACGTACATCGAAATATTACGAGTACATTTGTATTAAAATTTGTGTACAGAAGGTTTTCCTAGACTTTCTCATAATTACACACTAACATCTACAGTTCTTTCACAAGGGCTTTGCCTGTTGCAGAATCCTAGCTAATTTTTAAAAAAAAAATAATTATTACATGAGCACAATTCTTTTTAATTTAATATTTATTTAGTGCTGATTTTGTCCTTTTTCGTATTTATTAATTTATATCTAGCATCTTGGCCCATTTTCCATGGTTTCCCAAGCCAGACCTGTGATGCAGCATCAGTTAATGGGTAAAACATCATTTGCAATTACAGGTAAAGGTATGGGACCACATGGGATGGTAAAGTCTCCCAACAAATTATTACTATTTATATAATTAAGGGTATTCAAATTAGGTTACGTATATCTCGACTAATTCGTTCGTTATCTAAGGATTTTTTTGAAATTGGGACAAAATTTAGTATATATTAACCTTATGAGAACGGATAACAAGTTTTGAACTTGAAACTTTAAGAATAACAAATTTGTAAATTTACAGACCCTGAGGACTCACACCAATATATATATATATATATATATAATTTACAATTAAAGGTTCTCTTGTTAGTTTACGTATATCTCGATGAATTCACAAAGGACTAATTTCACCGTCCATTAATAGAAAGGGTTTGACTAAAATCAGACAAAATTTCGTATTTATTGAGATTTGAGCTTATAAAAATTGATAACTCCTGAAAATTTTTAAAATTGAAACTTTAGGAAAGAGCAAATTTCTAACTTTACGGGTCTTAACCAACGATTTAACCTTTTAGGGCATGAGACCACAAATTAAGGAGGGTAAAGTCTCGCAACAAATTATATATTCTTTATAATTAAGAGTATTCGGGTTTGCCGAGCAAAAAGAAGAAGAGTATTCTTGTTAGTTTACAAATATCTTAACTAATCAACGCTGGACAAATTTCACAATTTACTAGCAAAGAGCTTAATTAAAATCGAGACAAAATCTAATATGTATTGACTCTATAAGAGTTAATAACACCTGAAAATTTTTGAATTTGGAACTTTAAAAAAGAACAAACTTTTAAGTGTACGCGTCTTCACCATCAATCTATATGAGACCTCAAATAAAGGAGGATAAAGTCTCGGAACAAATTATATTTTCTTTATAATAAAGAGTATTCAGATTAATTTACGCATATCTCAACTAATTCATGAAAGACTAATCTTATCGTTCACTAATAGAGGATCAAAGGGTCCAGTCAAAATCGGAACAAAATACAGTATGTATTAACCCTATAAAAATTTGAAAAATTTTGAAATTGAAACTTTAAGAAATATCAAATTTCTAAGTTTAAGGCCTTAACCAGCAAACTAACTTTTTGGGCTTTTCTGTTTTTGTGTTTTTTTTGTCATGGGCCTGCCTCTCTACACTTTTTGGGTTCATTTGAAGCCACTTGTGGTCCTCAGTGGATAAGGCCCTCATCAGAACACCACAAACCCAATTGCTATTATTTCATGATAAATCCATTATTAGCCATCGCTAATGGGTTCATACTGTACCATCTAGTACCGAGCAATATGTACCATATTAATTTTATAGCCGTATTGGCCCATTTTTATATTGATCCGTTCCGACCAGTACTGTAATAGATTATATGTATGTGTATATATATGTGCATGTGTGTGTGTGATGTACTTAATCAGGTATCTAATTCTTTAATATCCAAAATGAGCCGAGATTATGTTTTAGGTTTTTACTTCGCATCTAGTCCCTTAATATCCAACCCAAAAACTTCAAAAATCTTGGCCGCACTGATCACTCCTAAGCTGGTATTGGTCTTTCACAAAATATTTATCCCGAACTAACTGGCTTTAGGATTACACAGTCTAAACTATGAGTGAAATTGGTTCGGTCTGATCGGTTTTTTCGCCCATGATGGACTGAACCAATCGGTTTGGGGTGGAAAGACGATACACGATTATGATCGAAAATTGTAGTAAACTGAAATCAGTTCGGGGTGCTTCGGTCTGGTATTTTTTTTGAGGATTTTGAGGATTTCAGGTTAGGCTAATCTGCTCGGGTTGGTTCGGTCCGATCAATTTTGTTGGGAAATTTTGGGTTGGAACTTCGGAATCACTTTAAAATCGGTTCGGTTTTTACATGTTCCAATTCAATTCAGTTTAGATCTATTCGTTATTCTAAATCGATTAGTTTCGAGTGAATATTATATCATTTGGTTCAATTCAATCTGGAGATATTTAATGAAAATCTAAACTGAACCGAAAATTAATTTTTTTTTCTCAAAAAAAATCAAAACTGACCGAATGGACTTATGGACCGACTACAGACCGAATATTCCTATTGATTTTTGTCGATGTTTTAATCCGTCGATTTTTTATATCAACCTAAATTGACCAAACCCGAACCTATTGCACCGGTTTTAGAATATGTGGACCACTACCTAAAGGAGCTAGTCTGTCCAAACCATGCCCCAGGGACCAGATTGTGACGTGAAATTCCTCATGTGCTAATGCGCGACATTAATATAATAATGTACGATACATCATCATGCGTCACACTGCGGGGCTAGTGGTGGTCCAAAAATATTCAGATTGTGCTAAATTGTATGTATTAATAGAGGGAGATTAATTATAATAAAATTTAGTTTTTTTTTTTTTTGAGAATTCAAGTAATTGGAATCCATAGATCTCATAGATTAATCACGAAACAAATTTTCACATCAAACTTTGTTACGACCACATATATTTTACGGACACAGTTACATATATATTTATACCTGGTAAAAGATTTGACATAGGGCACCGCCAATGTGTATGAGGTTAAACTCTTTATTTTTGCATTCGAGGCTTACGCCAACGAATCATTTAGATCGAGGCAAGATCAAAGGACAAAGAAAGAATAATCACCTTTTCTTGGTGCGACGAGTTTGAAGTTGATGAGTATCTTGAAAAAATAAATATTTCAAGATTAATGAATGAATCTCTTTCATATAATTTGTTGAATAACTTTCAAATTATTAAAAAAGATTCGTCGAGAAAGAGTTACTTCCCGTTAAAATTCGCTGGTGAAGTAAAGTACTTAATAGACTTTGACAAAAACTCCTCGGTTAAATCTTTATCGAATTCAAACATATGAGTGATCATGTCTAAAAAAAATGAGTACAGACATACTTCCTCCCTAGTCACATTCCAATTAACTTAGGTTCCAGGCTTCCTTTAGATCCATCCGTCGGTCCTGAATTTTTGGAGATTTTAAATAGAGTTATAGTTTTTGAGAGATAAATAAAAATTATGATAATTTGAAAGACGAAATTAAAAAATATATATTTATAATTATATAAGAATACAAACAAAATGACGTCTCATTACGATGATTCAAGTCTATCACTCAAATAAATTTTTAGCTTTGAATATAAATTGAATTAGTGAATTCAGGGATTTTTTTTTTTTTTGACCTAGAACAAAGTCATTTAATACGAATTGAACTTAATGAATTTACACTTGTTTTCATTCATATCCTGTTTAAAAACAAATATTATAAGGACCATCTTTTTGATTAATTTTTTTGTGTCATATGGCCGAAAAGACTTAGTATCTTTGTTGTGTACGGTATATAGTAGGACGTATTGTGCGTCAAAACGATATTATTTAAGTGCACAAAATATTACTCTTTATTGATTCTTACTAATAAGAGTTTTTGTTTTTATGTCAAAACGATGTCGTTTTACTACATAACATATTATGCTCTCCCATTTCGAGGCCGAAATGCTAATACTCACACTACATCTTGGGTCAAGACTTCAAGTAATCAAAGTCAATTACATAAATCCTTTTCTTCCATTTTTCAAAATTATTTATCCGTATCTAATTGGGTTGATTTTTTTAAAATTAAAAAAAATTAATCTAAATAAATAGATAATTTTGATCATGAGAGTGAAATATATAATTGGTCCTATATAATCGCAGATAAAAAACTTTATTCACTTGAAGATGAATAATTAGATAGGCCCAACCCAAATCCAATCTAACCCATCTCATTACCCTATTTATTTTTCGTTTTCTCTTCTGAAACAAGCCCTAATTCGATGCCATAGCGATTCGTGTTCACTGAGCAGCTTCCTTGTAGTTCGATCTTGTTCTCCTGCGAAAGCTCTTAACTTGATCTGCAATAGATATAGGGTTTTCTTATTTATATACGTATATGCGTGTGTATATGGTCGCTTTAATTGAGTCCTATGGTGGTTTTGAGTAAGAAATTGAATAATTGAAGAAAGCCGGTGATGATAAATTTTGGGCATGAGCTGCAACGACAATTTGCGCACCCATAAGATTTGGGGTTGTTGATGCGAGGAGTAATGTGCCAAAATGCTAATCTGAGGCTTTTCTTTCCATGGTTATATCACAAATTTATCAATGGAACTTGATGAACCCTTTTGGATTTCTTGGATCTGGTCTGAGTTTGTTTGTCATTTTTCGATCAATTTAATGAAGGAGAATTCCAACCCTAAATCTGATTGGAGAAATTTATAATTCATGGATATCATTTACTGGTGGACTGCAGTGCATGGAAATATCAGTGATTGGTGGACTGCAGTGTGTGGAATGTTCTCGTTCATGATGGTTTCTATTGCTATAATCAGGTCAAGATAGCTGAGGAAAAAACAGAGGGGGAGGAGCCTTTTTATCTATTTATAATTCATGGATATCTGAGTTTGTTTGTCATTTTTCGATCCCCGTGTGTGGCATGAGAAGAAATCCTAAAAAAGATCAATTGAGACTCTCTTCACTCTCCCACAAAGATCTCTACCTCCTTGTTATGGACTGGATAAGTGAGATCTTTCTGTCTGCCTGAGTGGCAGCAGATGGTCTGATGCTAGGTCCAGGAATGGTGTCATTCGATGGTGCCGATTCTTGTCCATAGTGGTTCCCCATCTTTAGTGATTGACAGAACATATAGGCCTAGATTTATGTCCAAATTCTTCATTTTACGACCTAGATCTGCGCCCAAGTTCCCAAGTTCTTCATTTGACTTCTTCCCAAGTTTTACCTGTCTTGCCCCAATCTTGAACTATGTTAGTGCCAAGCAATGCCCAACTTACTGAGTATTTTTGTTATCACAAGAACTGGCTTTTGCCTGAACTGTGGTGTATGTAGCAAAGGTTATCTAAGTGGTCAATACCCTTGTCTACTTTAAGCTTGCTGTAGATGTCAATATGCACTTGTGGAGTAATGCAAGCTGCAGTAATATGTCCCGACTGCTATGATTAGTAAGGACTTCTCAGTCTCAACTCATGGACGCAGCGAGCATCAGTATCAGTTCATTTAATATGTTTGTGTATCACATCAAATTCTTCACATCTTTATTTGCATCTTCGCTTATGTTGGCAATTATTCACAGCACTTAACATTGCCACGAATTATTGCCTTGCATTCTACAGATTTCAATTGATTTCAGGGGCTTCATCCTTCTGCAGCTCTCAAAGAGTAAGAGCTCTAAACAAGTGAGATTGGAAAGAGATAGGGCATTCTGAAGATGTCTTTTATCAGCTAGTACCCCAGAGTCAGTGGGGCCCCTTTATTAGGTTGATTGGTTGTTTCCACTCTTTGAAAATTCTATCTACAAAGAAGGTCAACGGGGATACTCAAATTACTCTCACTGACACCATGTTGGTTCTCATCTTTTGAAGCTAAATCTGAGGATCATTTATTCTTTTCCATGTGTGGTGCCCTATTCCTCTGTAGTTTGGAAAAGGCTTTTGGAATTTGATTGAGGGAGTGTTTGAGCAAAAGCCCATTAGGATATGGGGCCATAAAAGGGTCTTCTCTATCTTCTGAGCCCATCAACACCGATTGAGTCAAGAAGTATTACGTCTGAAGCTTACTCTGCCCCCTTCCTCTGACGTCAAATCATTCTTTTAACTTTCGGCCAAACGCCTAACTAACTGGAAGCTTCTGAAACTGGTATCTGACAGAAATTGGATTCTCAAATACCTACAGTATAATTGCGATGAAAATGCATACAATTCAGTCATATCAGTTTCATTCAGATTCACCTATTGGACTTAGGCTTCATTGAATGGAAGATGATCCGATCGAATGCAAGTATTATAATATATCATAGATGTTTTTCAAGATTTTTTATAGGAGGTAATTTGCTTGAATTTCGATGTCAATGGATAGTTTAACACAATACTCAAGGTCTGCTAAAATTTTGGCATTGTAAAGGCAATCAGGATTTAGGTGATTCTGCTCCATGGTCTTTTCCAGTTCTGAAAGTCGTATAATGGGCAGGAAGAACCACCAAGAAGAGGTTCAAGGTAAAGGCTGAGTCGAAGAGCAGTGCCAAAATTCTGCCTCTACGAAGATTTTTTTTACTGCTGTTGTTTGAACTCTACGGTTTAAGAATCCTCACTGGGGAACAAGCGTAACAACTAACATAATACTCAAGGTGTGCTAAAATTTTGGCCTTGTTAAGGCAATCAGGATTTAGGTGAATATGCTTCATGATTTCTTCTTAGTTTTGAAAGTCGTATAACGGATAGGAAGAACCACTAAGAAGAAGTTCAAGTTTAAGGGCTGAATCGAGGAGCAGTGTCAAAATCTTTCCTCCAAGAGGGTGAGCGTAAGAACTGACATATACAACTCAAGGTCTGCTAAAATATTGGCATTGTTAAGGCAATCAGGATTTAGGTGAATCTGCTTCATGGTCTCTTATTAATTCTGGTCATACTTGTTAGATACATCTGGGAAGATGGATCAAGAAGGTAGCGAAATTCCTTTTTCTCTAATAACAATAATATTTAGATGCAAGTATTAATTGGAATTAGTCAACTATTGTTTGGTGTTTTCTTATCTACTTATCTAGAGCTTTCGTGGTAGATTAGGCAGGGAACTGATTCTGATATCCTTTTTTATTATTGCAATTGCTGAACAGAATCATCCTAGCTAGTTGTTTATTCACTGGATATTATAAGTTAATGTCCTCTTCTAATTGTTGGCTCATGAGCAATGAACACGTAATGGTCAGCAAGAAAAAAAAGCTAGATGTTTTGATATTCATTTATTTATCCAAGTGAGTCACAAGGAAACATGCATTGTTGGCCAGACAAAACGTGCTAGCTCTTATGTAAAAAGATAGGTATGGAGTCTTTTTATTGGATGATTGTCTCGCCTATATTTGATCCGAAAGTTTTTTTGAAATTTATCTAGAATTGCAAAAGTAAGAATTGAAAGTACTATTTGAGAGAGAAAAAACATGTATTGTACTTTTTGCCTTAACATTACCTTGTATAGTTGGATCTAACTTGGGTTTCAAATTAGCATGTACGGAGCACGCTACCCGTAACATCAGAAATAACCATTGCTACTACTGATGTCATGCATCATGAATCGGAAGCCAGGTTAGATGCTCCGTGTCAGAACTGAGCCACTTGGACATGTGAAAAAGGGCATAGCCGCATCGACCGTGTCATCCGGGTCGGGTACCGCTTTCGTCCAGTCTACACGGCATGCACCTACTAAGTTGGCTGGTTGTGCAAGACCATGCAGGCCACATCGAGCTTCGGTCCATCCAATTGGGCTTGCTTGGTCACTAAGTCTTGCCCAGTTCACTGACTCGGCCCACTGCAATAAGTATGCCATTTATACTATAAACTAGCATTGAAAGTTAAGTTTAGGAGAATAGTTGTTGCTCACTTTGAATGGTAGGTTTGGACTTTGAGGTTTTCCACATTGGTAGAGGCAAAAGATGATACTTAAGCTTAAGTGCTAAGGCAACTTCTCTGTGCTTCAAATTCACACTCTTTACATACACTATATAACAGGATCAAACACTACCCATTTCCCTACTCTAGACTTAGAAAATCTCTCAGGTGGTGGTGGCGGTAGCAGAAGAAGTCTTGCAAGTCCAGGCATTGCCTTAGCGGTAGAGAGCTGAAGATGGGACCAGGAGGGCCAGGAGGAGGACCTGGGGGCCCTGGTTGGGGTCCTCCAGGAGGACCAGGGGGTCCAGGTTTTGGTCCAGGAGGTGGTTTCTTTGGTGGCATATGCAACGTGATAGGCTCTTGGTAAGTGCCATTCTTTGTTCTACAATGTAATCGGTGAGAATGTACCCAGTTTCTTGATATGGGTATGGGATTGGAGTTCCTAATTTGATGAAATTTTGTACAATTTTCAGATAATTGCAGTTTCTTGTTTCATTCTGATTAATGGGTGTTGATTGATTTGGAAATGCAGCTTGTCTTTCCTATGCTGTTGCTGGTTGCTGCAAGATTGTTTTGGTGGACCAGGAGGACCGGGAGGACCGGGAGGCCCCCCTCCTTTCTGATTTGCTGAGCAATGATATATGATGAACTGAGATTGTTTTGTTGGTTTAGTTCTGCAAATAAGATATCCATGTCCATTCAGTGATAAAAGATTACGGTTCCTGGTTTCTCAGTTGCTTCATATTTTACCTTGTGGAAGTATTCTTCCTTCTTGTGGAAATGGAGAGAGTGATGGATTTATCATATTGTATTAGACCTTGTTATTTTATGTCAAGTTAATGTAATCGTGGAGTTTTAAAACTGGTGGATCTTTCTCTTAATACTTGTACTGGACTCTTCTAGTCTGAATTGTACGAGAAATAACATTCAATTAGTGTCGTCCGGTCGTTGTTAATCAGGAGACACTCTGATGCTTAAGTTAATTTTTTTTTAAAATGAGTTCTGATTGGAAAGCACTTGAGAGTGCACAAAGTGCCCCAATTACATTATATAGAAAATTGTACTTGCACCCGAAGGTATTATGTGCTAGCACATGCAGTATAACGTTAGAAATAACTCTCTACCTCTGAAATCATGCATCATGTACTGAGTGTCAGGTCATACCCTATGTAGTTGTACTGAGCCATCTGGTGTTTACGTAGAGTTACGAAAGCTAAGTTGTACTCTAGTCATGCTGACTACTTCGTAAAGCCAAACCTATACGCTGGTCGTGCGCAAGTAAAAGGGCTGGTTGCACGGCCTGCGGGTTTCGTGGAGTTTTCGATTTGGTTCAGCGTTGGAACAAACTGGACGTAAAAAACCCACCATGATAAAAAAAACTATGCAAGTCTTCGGTCATCTTTTGATCCAATTAATACCGAATCCAAATGAGACTCGATTATTCGGGCTACTACAATATGCATTGAATGTTTGGGAATGATTCTCGTTGACTGTCATGCTCTTCTTTGGTTAGTACCAATGTTGGAGCTTGCAAGCACACAGAAAATATCAATTTTCTCTTACGTTGACTGTTGGCTGACGAAGAAGTACAGATGTGAAACATATGTTAGTGGCAATGCTTTGTTTGATTCGAGGGGAAAGGACCCGTTGAGTAATAAAACTCGTAAAGTGATCGAGATTTTAAATAGTACAGTAACTCATTTTTAACGAAGCGACCAATCATAAAAATAAGATATAGACCTCTCGTCTTTTTCAATCTCCCTCGTTTCCCTTCATTTCATTGTAAGTAAGCAGCAGTCAGTTGCCGGTTAGTGAATTTTCTATAAACTAAACTAGCCTTTAGGGGTATTTTTAGTGGTAGCAAATCGATGTATTGTGAACTAACTACATTGACATGCACGAGGTCCCGTTCTTCTACCAAATATAGGTTGGAGTAATTTCAAAACTAGACGGATACCTCGGCTATGAAAAAAAAAAAAAGGCGCAACTGAATAGCTCCTTGCTCCAGTCTTTCAACAGATGCTTAGTGGTTCTGCCCTGAGGTGCATGTCTCTGTGTGGTGCGCTTGCCGTATGAAATTTATTGAAGATGAATCGTGCGGTGCCTGTGCTTGTAAAAATTGATTTCCTACTGTTACACTACACTTTTGGGTTTTCACTCAAACTGTACCGTTTCAGCTCATAGTACAATCTGTTATGCGTCCCATAAAAAACGCCCGCATTTTCGTCTACCTATAGTCTAAACTCAACCTAGTTCATAAGCAGAGCAAGAGACTAGTAAATTCTAAGTTCACAAATTCGGCAGACGAGGAAGTAGCAGACCAATTGAAAAGCCTGGGTGATTGGTCATGGGAGGGAATTTTGTCCTTGAAATTGAATGGGAATGTAGTAGTCATGTTTATTTAAAATGTTGTGAGCTATGAGGATACAAGAGTGAATCTGTTTCAACATCTCTACTCAGTCCTGCTTATACATTTATTCACTACAAGATCAATTTTTCTTTATGCACTAGGCCGGATTTAGGAGATATTGGGTCACGACACATATGGATCCTGGTTGGATTTGGCAATGGCTAGCCAGACTAAAGGATAACTTTAGACTCGATCATTTCTCTTACCATGATGAGTTTTTGGCTTAGTTCGCTTCATCGTTGGACTAGACCGAAGTCTCCACGAGACTCTAATGTCATGCAACCAACTCGTTTTTGGGCACACAATTAACATGTGGGTTGGGATGAACAAAAAAGCGATCAACATAATTGCGGAATAGCAGCTTCACAACTCCACGAAGCCGAGAGTCAGCTTGGCACATATGCATGGATTACGACTCGATACTCGGTGTGTCACACAAGACATCAGAGATATAGACGGTTAATTCCGACGTCATGGTGCACAGAATGGTTATTGCAAACGTAGTGCACAAGGTGGTTGGTGCAGACGTCGTGGTGCACGATTGAAAAGTTATAACTTTTCAATCTATAGATACAATGAAAAGCTACAGTGCAATGAAAAGTTACAACTTTCAATTAATAAAAGTTACAACTTTTAGTGTGACACTACTACTTGAATAACCACAACTATTTAAGTAGTCATGCCTTCAACAATTAAACATATCCCTTAATTTGAAATTCTCAAATTAACATTATAACCACCAACTTTAATTCACACCCCTTGAATAGGGTCACACTCAAATGTCCACTAATTTTAATTCACATCTCTTAAATAGGGTCACATCCAAATATTTCTTTAGTTCCCAATGCAAGCATTCTAGGAATAATGAACGTTTTACAAAAAATATCCAAAATATATACCCATTTATTTTGAAAATTCTTAACAATCCCCCACCATTTTAAAAGTAAAGAAAAGTTATTTCTAGTTTTCTTATAAGGCTTATGCATACATGAATAATGTCTCACAACTTCAACAATTTACTTAGTGAAAACACATCAAAGCTAATCAGGGCAATATAATAGATATGTCTTTGAACTAGTTGGTCTATAATGATTAACCGGACATGTCTCACACATAATCCTTTCAATCTTTTAGATATTCAAATCAATTGACCCGTGCACTGGCCTTGGATCTGTATCTTGATTTCATGAGCGCTTTAAGGTCTAGTCACCGTGACCTATAGGAAGCGGCACCACCTCTACACTCACATAGGTAGGTTTTGACAATGCCCCTGTAGCGATAGCATACAAAACCTATTAAGAGCTAAGTAGCTTATCCTCATTTGTGTTACATTACAGGTACTAAACACTTTATCTTGGGATGGATAGAAAAATCTTGAAGTGCTTATAATCACAACATATGGCGTAATTTCTCATTGAACTCAAGAGATCGAGGGTATCAACCGGTTGAGTTAGATTTTCACTAGGAGTGATTAAATCTAACTGAGCATAAGTCCCGTCCCTCTTGATGTTTTTCACACCAAGTCCCTTGCAAAACCTTTTGTTAAAATATCCTCCAAGTTTTGACTAGATTTAACATAATCAATGGTTATCACCCCATTAGTTATCAATTGTCTCACATAACTATGTCCAAATCCTATATGCCTGGACTTACCATTGTACACTTGGCTATATGCTCGTGATAATGTTGCCTCGCTATCACAATGCAAAGATATTAGTGGCATAGGCTTAGGCCATATTGAAATTTCCAATAATAAATTTCTCTATCATTCTGCCTCTTTGCTTCCAGAAGCTCAGGCCACAAATTCAACTGCCATAGTCGAATCTGTAATGAGAGTTTGCTTCTTTGATCCCTAGGAGATTGCTCATCTACCAAGTGTAAAAACTCAACCACTTGTTGACAAGTGATCATTATGTGCAGTAATCCAACTGACATCTGTGTATTTTTTCAAGACCAGAGAATACCCACTGTAAACTATTCCAAAGTCTATAATATCTTTCAGATACTTTAACACCCTATTAATCGCATTCCAATGCATTTGTCCTGAGTTACTAGTATACCTACTAAGTTTTCTCACTACAAATGTAATATCCGGTCTTGTGCAAGTTATAGCATACATCAAGCTACCTATCACTCTAGAATACTCTAATTGTGATACAGCTCTTTCAGCATTAATGTCTGACGACGCATGTGAATCATAAGGTGTAGAAAACGATGCGCTATTGAAGTGATTAAACTTCTTTAAGATATTTTCAATATAATATTCTTAAGATAGAATTAAATAACTATCACGCCGTTTAATTCTAATAATTAACATTACATCAGCGACACCCATATCTTTCATGCTAAAGTTAGCTGAAAGGAAATCCTTTGTACTTTGAATGCTCTCTAGGTTTGTACCAAATATGAGCATATCATCTACGTACAAACAGATAATCGCACCACGCTTGCCATTGAACTTGCTATACACACATTTATCAGATTGGTGTATCCTAGAGCCATTTGACAAAATAATTTTGTCAAACTTCTAATGTCACTGCTTGTTAAGTTCATAAAGTGACTTAGCAAGCTTGCACATTTATGTTCTTGACCTTATAGCACAAAACCCTCCGATTGCTACATATAGATTTTTTCATCTAACTCACCATTAAGGAATGTAGTATTCACATTCATTTGGTGAATCTCAAACTTATAGATAGTAACAAGAGCAATTATAACTCTTATTATTGAGGTTCTAGCAACCGGAGCATATGTATTTGTCACGCCCCAATCCCGATGATATAACGGAACCATTCAAGAATGTGACGTGGCAACACATCTAATATCAAACCATGCGACTAAGAACTAAAAGACAAATTTTGAAAGAAACCTCTTATATTAAAAAAACCTAGAGTGTACAATATCACACAAGACAATAAACTCTCATACTGGGCCACATCTCACAGCAGATGTCAACAATAAAGTACAACAACTCGCTAAGAATAAAATACTAAAAACTGTACTCTATGGTGCAATCAACCTCCCTCACAAAACAAAGTAAAAGAGGCACCAACGACGATAGCTATATAGTGGACCGTCCTCTATGCTCGAACACCTGAAAGATTATCGCATTTATATGCGTGAGCTAACCACATGCTCAGTGAGTACAACTGAATCATATAAATAAGAACAAACAAAATATTTATGGATCAAGTTAAGTTAAAATAACTCTTTCAGCAAAAGAATATTCAAAAAGACCATCACAAGATCTAGCAACTCATCACATATAGCCAAGGGTCATTTACCTTTGACCAAAGTTAAGACGGTACTATTACCTTGAGAAATCAACTCAATTAAGTACATCGATGATATCAGGGGCCATTCAACTCCCAATGGTATGGAAACACTCACATATCCCATATGTGAGTTAATATAATTAAGCCCAGAACCAAGGCAAATACTCCCACATTAGCCCAAGAGCAAGACCAGCAAGACTATCATATCATGAATCTCAAAACACATTTTATAAATATTTTCGATCCATAATATCTCAACCATTCAAATCACAGTT
>JABCMJ010034469.1:0-11173 GCA_014822125.1 Arbutus unedo | reverse complement strand
TGCAGGTTCGTGCCCCGTGAATGGGAATCTAGCACTTCGAAACACAACGTATGAGAATCTAAGCACAAGTGTGAGGATAGAACACGTAAATAATAATAATAAAAGTTAAAATTAATTTGTTTATTACATACCCGCATTCTTGGGGGTTCAAAAAGGATAATTGGTATGTTACTGGATTTCAACACTCATAGTACGTTGTGTCTTGGCCCCGAGCCAGATGTAGGAGGCGAGCCCTAGCCTAAACTAGAAACAGAAGTGGTGGCTACCAAAGCGGATGAAGAGGGTGCCGAGATAACAAAATCCTGACTGTACCAGTAGTTAGACCGTCAGTAGTTCGTTGAAGGTCTCCGTGTGTGGGGTTAATATTGTTGATGTTATTTAAATTTTTCACCACTTTTATTGTTCAGAAATTGAAATATTGCTATAATTGTTTTATTATGTTTTAAATTTTAAATTTGAGAGATTTTTCTTATATTAATGGTAATTAAGTATTAAATTTTAATTAACTACTTATGAATCATTTTAATAGCTTTAAATAAATAAATAAAAATCGTTTAAAATTTTTGGGTCGTCACAGTTCGATTGCGTACATTTGTGATATTGAGTATATAATGAGCTATGTAGTAACTTAGGCTTAAGCATTTTGGACCATGTGGTTAGACTCCAACAAGTTATTTGGCCAATAATATACATGGGGCGTTATTGAATCTACAGATTCAGGAAAACAATAATGACTCGTTCGAGCGAGGTTGTTTTTTTTAACTTTGAAAATGAGAAAAGGTCCCTCGAGCGAGCTGAGGCCGTTTAACCAAGCTTCGGAAATATTAAAAATTTGCAAATTTTGATAAAATGTATGCTGTGGTCGCTCAAGCCACCTGTTGAAAAATAGAATTTTTTTTTTTGAGAATGTTTAACTTGCTGTTTGGACCCATGAGCTTTGGTTTTGATTGATTTTATTTAGCCAGAATAGATGTACACCTCACACAAGTATATGCACCCTATAAATTTGACCATAGGTCCTCGAGGGATATTGTGTGAGCGGGTACACCGTACGATTGACTTTTAGTGATTGTTTGCACATGTGAGTTTTGTATGAATGTTGAAGATATAATGTTCTTGACAATCTGTAATGAGGAGAACAAAAATAAAGAACTTGAACAATGGTTACTATGGATATGTTCTGGGTACGATCGTCGTGTTGTCCAATTATTTTTTGAATTTTAGTCGCGATTTGTGCTAGGGATAACCAGTCCCACATGCAAACTTATTAACTGGACGTCATTCTGAGGTGTGCTAAGGCATAACCAGTTCCACATGCGTGCTCACTTTTCGGGTTCAAGCCCCGGGATGCGTTAAGGGATATTTAATCCCACGCGCATGCTTCGGCAATCGTGTGATGTTCTATGTGAATTAGAGTTCCATCGGGCGTCGTCCCGCTAAAAAAAGATAATGAAACGTAACAGCGCATAACGTAACTTTGGGTTTGTTGTTTATATTTACTTGTTAAAAAACACATGTATATCGTAATTGTTCAATTAATCATTATGAAATGTTGCATGTTACACACTTTTTGGCTTAGTTTTCTGGGTAACCTTTATACTGAGTATTGCAACTTCTCTACCCCTAGCATTTTAATGCCGAATGAAGAAGAACAGATGAAAGAATTGGCTGAGCTGGAGGTGTCAGAGACAGCTGGATGAGAGACATTCACTTGGTTCCATTATCCTTAGATTACTTTGATGTAATTAGGTCTATTTAAAATTTGGTTGTAAACCAAGAAGAAAATTTTAATCATTTCAGTTTCAAACTCGGCTTACCTTAAATGTTAAAAGTTGTTTTTATTTTTTCTTAAATAATACAAGTTGGTTCTCTTTCGATAAATTATGTTGACAAATAAAATGATATTTAAAAGAATAAAAAAATTAACATGCCGAAAGTCGGGGCATTACACCTGCCACGACATACAACCAATGCACACCAGTATAATTTTACGGACTACCATCGACGGTGTCATAAAGAAACTACTAGTGTTTTACAAACTTTTGCCAATAGCTATGCATGGAAATTGGTCTACACTTTTACGAACTTTCACCAACGGCTATCCATGGTCTTTCACTGATGGCCGTCCCTGGAGACCAATAAGAGTAATCATCACGATAATACACGACCATGCATATGGACACCAACCCACTCAACTTAATCATGTACATATACATCAAGTCTGAATCAGTACACGACATATTCACTTAGTAGCCAGAGTTTTTAGAAAATAGTGCCATCGACTGATTGGGATGAAAATTCCAGTGATTTATGAAGCTTTAGGAAATAGAATTTATAATTTGATTGACCAGTGAAAATCCCCCTTGACTGGTCATAGTTCATGACCAGTTAGGAATAGCTACTTGAATATCATGGAACATCCCTTGACCGGTTAATATGTCATCGTGACCAGTTAGAACTAGCCAATGGAATCCCATAGTACAAGTCTTGACCAGTTAACATGTCATCCTGACCGGTTAGGCTTTGATTCTAAAATTTCTTTATTAGGCAATCTGACCGGTTAGACTCACACCTTGATCGATAACATTAGATTTTTGAAAAAACTGCAAATTTCGAATATGTTATTGAAACAATTTTGTTTTCATGAATAACACCACATATTTCATCGAGAAACACGAAAATATGACACAAAATATATTAAACAACTTTAAACTCCAGTAATTCTACAACGATCTCCTCAAACCCTTGCAACGCAGTGATCCTTTTGATTCATCTACGGACACACCAACATCGGGTTTGATCTACGCTTTTAACATCCGGGTTGATACGTCTTCCACACGTCCTTCGAGAATCTAAAAAAATGGGACACGCACTCAATCAAATTTTTGTAAAGATTGTAGGGAGGCTCTCTAGGGTTTTCGTCCGTTAGGGTTTTATCAAAGTGACACAATTGGATCGAAAATTTATTTTTATATTGAAAATCCAAATAATTACACTTTCACCCCAAAGTCTCATTCAATCCCAATTTAAATCCGAACATCTTGAAAACTACTTAATTTAAGAAAATATTTAAAATAAAAAACAAAACGATCTTCACAACTTCCCCTCCATAAAAAATTTCATCTCTGAAATCTATGAACTCAAGAAAAGTATAGCTCGAGATGTATACCACCACAGTCTCCTAATAATGAAAACACTACTGACCTCTAGTACCACAATGACTTCAGAACCCACATATCCTACACCCTCAAGTTCAAGGTTAGACTACGGTCGCCTATCACAACCTCACATGATAGCCAACACGACTATGAGTCACCTTACTATCAACATGTGTTTCCCAAAATCTGACAGAACATAACAATTCAATTTTTAACCCTCGAACAAATGCAAAATTAGAGGCAAAAAAAGAATGCAAAGCATATATATCAATCAAGACACTAGCCTAGGTGCAATACATCATAAACATACCTTGGTCAACTGATGTTTTCGTTGCTATCTCTAGTGCTATAATTGTATAGACATGACCCCTAGCCCCCTGCTACACTGGTTGAGCAAATGGGGCTACCCAAATTGCTCCTGCCTATTACATAGGTGCTAAACTTTACTGAAGCAAAACGGACTGCCTAGGTCCAGTTTGTACTGAAGCCCCCGCTCTAACATTCTTTTGCCCCAGAGGAAAATATCGTTATATATGTCCCACCCGGTCGCACTGGTAATAGATCACTGGCCGATCTGTTGCTATATCATTATGCGGGCATTCTACTTTCCCGTGTCTTGGCTATCCACAATAAAAGCATGCCAATTCTCCCTGAGCGTCCCTTTCAGTAGAGATGACAGAAGGTGTAAGAGTCGCTTGTCTTTAATACACACCCTGATTGCTCCTAATTTCGTGTCGGGGTAGGAGTTTTAGTCTTGGTACGTCCCCTCTCTCGTGTTCGACTGGCTGCCAAAACCTGATTCCTCAGAACTTTCATTCAAAGTTGGATCACCTCCAGCTGCAAACTGTTGAGATCCTAATCCCTCTTCTCCAAATTTCGTTTCAACTACTAGATATACTCCCAAGTGGTTAGTCTAGGGACCCCCTTTGATGATTGTAGGTCCTCAAACATGATTTCTTTGATCAACCCACCTTTTCCTTATGCGCTGAAGAGCCAACATGATCCTTCCCATTCAACCTGGTTATCCTAACTTTGTTCATCAATGGTGACCCCATCATCGTATAGGTTAGAAATGATAAGACTTCATCGCCAACAAAGTTGTCAATTGTGGGGTTGGAAAGATCTACTAGTCCAAACCAATTCATTTTTTGGAATTTGATTTGCACCTGTAGCCTTTACATGTAATAGCAAGTTAGTGCCACCCACCCACTGCCAACTGAAAAGTCCTCTGATACTTAAGTTAGAACGTGTGAGACGGAAGAACAATAGTGATTGTACTCGTAATTTATTATGTAAAGTTCTACAATCTCATATTTATAAGTCATCTCGTACCTTTGTTATTTGAAAACTAAATGATTCGAGATATCTTCTTGATTTATCGTGGATTCTATTCCAAATCTCATCTTAATCAACTCATTACAAATCTGATTATTTTCTTAAAGTGTAAGGATTTCTATAACAGGAAACTTGCTATATCTTTGCACTTGCCTTTTTAGTTTCTCTTCTATTTTTAGAAGAAGCGCGACTATTTTACCAAACGACCGATGGGGCGCTCAGCATGACGACATCTCATGCTGCCAACCTGACCCACTATCTACTTCAAACATGCCTCATGCCCAATGCCGTCCTAACTTAACCCAGCTTTGGCTCGACAGGTCAATTCTTGACAATTGGGTCAATCTACTAGTTCGGTCCACTACATATGGTAATTAATTTTGTTCATCAATATCATGTTTTTTTTTTATAATTCAAAGTATTTGGGTCAGGTTACGCGTACCTCAACTAATATCTGAGAGATCAATCACACAGTTCACTATTAGGGTTTCAATTAAAGCCAAAACAAAACCATGATGGACTGATTGCAGAAAAATTGATAATACCTAGAAGGTTTGGAAATCCAAACTTCAAAATTTAAAGTTTTGAACAAATTTTTAAATCTCACGTCTTAATCACTAGACCAACCAATGAATTATTGATCACTATCCAGTTGATTGATACTTTATACTATCCAGCCACATATACTAATATACTAATGAGGGGTCATTAGGTAATGTTATTCGTTACGTATGACATCATTAGATGATACTCTTAAGTCTTACCATACAACTCCTCAAATATAAAACGTACAAATTTGGAAATAATTGAGTTCTCATTCTTCGTAATTTTTACCAGATGAGGGTTAATGCACTTGGGACTAGACCCACAAGATTGTATAGTGGTGGAGATGGTGGTGTCTCCAAAACCATTTGTAATGTGTGATTTTCTTAATCAGTTTGAAAAATTAATATTAGAAATTATTTTTTTCTGTCTTAAAATTTATGATCTGTAAAATAATAAATCGTCAAAGAATTCAATACCGCTACAGTGGAAAGTCACTCCGATAATTAAGCCATAATGAAAGTCATAAGAATCTCGCCAATAAATAGTGGATATTCTATATTAGCAAGCACATTTCATCACAAGTCTCCACTTTTATTTATATTACAATTACCTTTCGATAACACCCCTCATCGTATTCACGAAGTTCTAGACTTTTTTTTTTTGTTACCAATACGTACAAATTGAATTAAACACTTTGACTTATAAAAACTAAATAAAAAAAAAAAAAGTCTTCTCTCGGGCGGCACGTCCAGAAACTAAATTGGAGTTGAATTGTGCACGCTTTATCATGGGTTGCTGTCATATGCCTGCAGATAATCAGTTTGGTGTATTTAATTTGGAAGTCCTCAAGGGTTCCAGAATCTAAATTGGAAACTCTTTTTAAATTATTCCCAAAGTTATCAGCTTCAGCCGATTTTGCTTTTCTTTTCTTTTCTTTAGACATTATTGTGCCGTATAATATATATCAGGTCTATTTAGCACGTGATAATTATTAAATTATTAGATTATCAATTACATTGCTTCAAATAAAATTCAATTTAATCATATTTGTTTGAGCTAAATTACTTTTGGTGTGTGTTGGTCGTATTCAATGCAAAACTTTATTTTATTTGGGAGATATGATGACGGAAATACCCTTGAAGCTAATTCTACTTGGACTCTCTTTGTTTGAATCAGGAGGACAATTTTGTCTTTTAGACAAGTCATGAACCCTTGCTTAAACGGACAGAATTTTTTTAGTCCAAACAATTTAAAAAGTCAATAATTTTCTTAGGCCGAATGGACCCAATGTATAGGTGTAAGACACACGGCAGTATTGTTTTAAAAAAATTAGAAACCACACACGATCCTACATCACTACTGTTATTTTTTTTCCATCTTTGTTTCTTTTCCTACTTGCAAGAAACATTCTTCAAAATTTCTCTTCCAGTTATATTTTTCTCTTAATATAATTATCAAATTTTATGTTAAATAGTAATTCGAGATAAGAAATTTGAAGATCATGTGCATGATATTAGAGGTGAACATGGTTTGGATGAGTTCGATTCTGTAAACATTCGAGAATCAAACCGTTGGTCATAGTTCTATGAAATTAAAGACTTTGTACAAACCAAAAAAATGTTACAAATAGAAACCAAACCAATCCATCAATCACGGTGCAATTTCGAGGCGGTTCCACTCCTAACTTCAATTGCACAAAACAACTTTTGTTTAACTACTGATTTTATGGTCTCACTTATTGTTTGAGGGAGAAGAATAACACATATCTATGCCTACAAGAAAATTAGAAAAGAAAATGCAAATAATGGATCTACTTATAACAATTTTGCCATTCATAATTTAGAAACACTCGAAGGAATAATAAAAATAAAAGCATTAGCATTAGTATTTAGGTAATAAAGGAGAAAACAAGAAAAAAAATGCATGTCAAAAAAATCTGTAGTTAGTTACTGAAAAAACAAGAATTTAGCAAATTTCTGAAAAAATTAATTTTTTTCGCAAGTCTTAAAAAAAAATCTTATACCGGCCAATATTAGCCGGTACGGTTGGTACCCGATTGGTACATGCTGGTATTGAGAACGATACGGTATTAGAGGTACTTAATTCTATTTTTATATCAAAACGGTAAGTACCGACCGGTACAGTACAATATTCACAACCATGGAATTTGGAGAAGTATAATTACAGTTGTATCTAGATGTAGATATGCCTATGAGTATGCGTGCCTATGTATACAAGAAATGAACGGTTCGGGTTAATTCACTGCTCCATTTGAAAAAAAAAACCTCTCAAATTCTTAAAACTAGAACCTGACCAGCAAATTTAGATGTGGAGTTAGGAATAAAATTTGGGAGTGGCAAAATTTAAACATTTATGTATATGTACCAAGTTAACTCTCCACAACACCACAATTTTTTTTTGAAATGTTATAAGATTAATCTTATCTAAATGAAATTAAAATATACATATTGTACGAAAATCTAATTAATATTCAAAAATTGACACTTAATAATTAAAAAACATCATTTAGTAATCACCTAATCAACACTCAGCAATAAAAAAGAGAGCTCTTACATCACGCTTTTTTCCTTGGCGAGCGCCACAAAAAAAAAAAAAAATTGATGCGTCCCAGGATGACCAAATGATGTGAGACCAAACGCTAAATATAAGAATGTTCACATGAATGTGTAGTGATTGAAAACGTTAAAACATCACGCGGTGTCCCAATACAATTAAATAGTTACTCGTAATATAGTAATTAAAATAGAAAATTTAAAAATATTTTTTTGGAGTTTTGAAAATTGTCTCCCCCCTCAACATGCCTCCACCCCAGCCAGTAATCCACAAATCCTGATCAAAGCATATGATTCAGTTCAATTTGATTCGGACTAGTTCAACCATTCTTTCGATTTTTCTTGCCGCCCCACATAATATGGTACCCTTTATGTTTTCCCTAACCCCATGTGATTTTTCAAATGCAAAGTGCACGTGGCAAAATGAGGGGGGGTTTTATTGAAGAATTTTAAAGAAAGTGATTTTCACAGTTCCTTAATTTATGTATTTTTATGTTCTTATATGTAAATATGAAATTAATTAATGTTATCGTATATTAAATTCAAATTAACCAAACCAGTAAAGAAAAAAACAAAAGAGTGCCCATGGTAGAAAACGGATTCCGAAAATTAATTACCTAAAACCTATCCCACGGCTACTGAGTTCTAGCCTCAAATGGCATCTCCTAAGTTCCCTCATTCACGAGGTCTAGGTTAAAAATTTGTCAAGGTTTATACTCTAGCTACTTTTTATTTCTACTCTAATTGTATGAAAATAAATAAATATATTCTACGACTTATATGATGGTGCGAGTTAAATATGTTAGAATAAGTCCAACTTTTCTTTTGAATTATTTTTGTTTTAATTTAATTTTTTTGAATTTCTTATTTTGCATCAAATGTTTATGGATTACTATTCCTTGTCAACAAGAGATTTTTAAAAACTAAAAAAATACTAACAAAAATTTAGAAAAAAACCAAAAAGGTAAATATAATCTAAATACATCTGTCCTGTTTTGAATTATTGTCTTTAGTAAATTTTTTACCATAATTTTTTACTTTCTCGTTACCTTCCGTCAAGACGCACAAAAAATTAACGCGAAATTAGCAATTGCGATTTTTGTTGAATAAAAATAAAAACTAGTACAGTAAAAACATGAGGCGAAATTGGGCTGTGATTCGTTGCCGGCTTTACCATAATACAAGTGAAAAGTGAAGTACTTTTTTTAGGCACCTAATTTTTTGAAAAAGTAGTTTAGCTTCTATACAATTTTGTTTTTTGTTTTTTATTCTTACAGAAGCCCACACACATTTACAAAGAAGGGTGGAAATTATTGTCGTCCTAAATTTTGATACTAAAACAGCTTGGGGTTTGGAAATTTACTATGGGGTTTGCGAATTTTACTTCTTTATGTTCGAAATTTTTCTAGTACTATCAATTCTTATCAAGTCAGTCATAAGTGATTTTGTTTTGATTTTAATTGAGATTCATGCAAATGGGTGATAGGGTTAGTCCCGAGAGATAAGTAGAGATACATGTAAACTGACTCAGACACTATAAGTTATCAAAAAGAAAGATATGATAGCACAGATTCAGTTAAGTAGTTGCAAGTCGATACATGGTTTCATTATGACTTTAATTGATATCCTTGCAAGTGAGTGATAAAATTAATTCCCTAGAAATTAGTCGAGGTGCGCACACACTGAATCATTAAAAAAGGAGATAATGATAGCACAAATTCAATTAACTAGTTAATAAAAAAAATGCATTTCAAAAAGTCAATTTGAGAATTTTAGATGATATAATGATAGAAAAAATTGTAAGCGGTCCTATTTTAAGGTGTTGCTTCAGGTCTTAAATCGCATCACGTTGACGCCTGTTGTGATTGTACGATTTTAACATGTCAACGTCTATTGGAGAAACAAAAAGAAGAAACTACATATGGTGGTGATGCTCAGTGGATTTAGAATATTGTGGTATAACGAAACGACATAATTTTACTCTCATAACAATTGTTCAGAGATTTTTTAAAATAATATCAATCTAATTAAGCTCTGAGCTGCTTCAAATGAGAGCAATAGTGCAGGGGTGCATTATATCATCCTTCAATGATGGTCAATATCCTATTTTTATCCTCGTTACGAACCTCGTATGGTGTAGAAAGGTAGATTTTCTCAATTAGGACGGAAAGCTAATCCCTCAATATCTAGCAGAAACAAAGCTCTCAATATGGGTGAACTTGTGATCTGCAAAACAATAAATTATCAAAAAATCCTCTGCTGCTGTGGCAGGAAGACAGTTCAATGATTAAGTCAGGCAAAAGCTCACAGGATGATTAATAACTCAAGCTAATATTTTCTATTAGCAAGTGAAACTATGCACTACTTAGAACGTACATTTTTTCTTGATGTGGAGCTTTATTTATAGACTTTTCATTGATACTAATTCTCTTAGGATTCTGACTGAAGTGGAGTTTCTTCTGATTGACTACTAATAGGATAACTTTCTATTAAAAAGTTATCTTCTGTTATTAGAGTTTCATTTAATCAATACTTCTCATATTAATTAAATTGGCCATGGATTTCTCATCCATATATACTAGAGATGCATCCTGACTTACACGAGATTCTGTCTTATCTCGGAGTACCAGTTGCTTATCGTCATTCTTGGGTCGATGGTATCTCAGATCGCCTTTCTCAGGTCGGCAAGATGTGAGGCCACCCTTCTCAGGTCGGCTGATATACAAACCATCTTTCTAAGATCGGCTGGATAGGTATTCGTCTTTCTCGGCCCGAATAAAGTATGGATAATCCTCCTCAAGTCGGCCATACTCTCATGTGATCGACACATGTATGCTTATGTACCCTCTATCTGGTACCGAATTAAGTCTCTTGTTAAGGGGGATAAATGTATTTTTTTCAACTATATTTTTACCCTTGTCAATTGTCCCCTAGCTTTGGTTGCTATCCGCCAAGTTGGTGGATCAGGTAAAGCTATTTTCGCTCGTGATGAAATTCGAATCGTTTTGTATTTGTTCCCCCTTGAATATCTTGTTTCAAACAAATAAATATCTGTCCTTTACTTTTCTTTTGTCCATTCTTTGTGCCCTTTATCTCCAATAATTTCATCATCATTTTGTCACTAATAAGCTTTCGTTCATCGACCTTTGTAAGTCGTTCTTTGAATCATTGTCGTTGTTTTTTCTCTTTCTGTCCATGTGTCCCCCCCTTCTCTTCTCCGAATGGAGATCTTTAGGTAGTTAGTAGATATGCCAGAAAGAATGGTGGAGTTTCGGCGATGATACAACATCCCTCACGATGTTGCTATTGAACTGAACGACCCCACCACTCCTCGTGATGGGAACGACCCTGACACCCTTCACATTCTGTTGATGGCCATTACTGAGTGTGGAACCCGCTTTTCCCTCAATCGCCTTCTTCGTGAAGTCCTCTGTTGGTATTGGATGCATCCCATGCAGATTTCCATAAACACCTATAGGATTATTCACCATATAGTCGAACTTAATAGGATAAACGACAGGAACTTAAGGCTTCGGGAAATCCAATTCTATTATGATATGG
>JABCMJ010034450.1:0-10132 GCA_014822125.1 Arbutus unedo | reverse complement strand
CATATCAGATAAAGTTTTTACTTCCATTAATTAGATTAAGGGACGGAGATTGTCAGAATACTATTCGTCGTACTACATACAGCATGAACAGCATCATAGACATGCCAATTTCGATGTGTACGAATATTTAGGAACGGGAAAAAAATACCCACAAAGGGACTGCAAATAAACAAAAGGAACGCTCATGCATAAAGTTCGAATTGGAAAAAAAAAAAATCAATAGCCTAAAAGGACTTACAAGCGTGCGATGATCAGTAGGGGGAAAACGAAATTCACACAATTATGAATACGCTAAGATGTGTATATAATAGAGAGAGGAACCTGTTTGACGGACTCGGCGATTTCGGGACCGATTCCATCGCCGGGAAAGAGAGTGGCTCGGATCAAATTGGAGTCAGACTCGGCAGCGCCGGAGAAGAGGCTTCGATTGAAGCATGAGAAAACCCTAGCTGCTGAACTAGGGTTGTTTGTGGGTTGATTTGAGAAGATCTCCCTCGCACGGCTTCGAAGGACGCGTCTCGCGATTTGGGAAGCCATGAACGATGTGCTGACCAAACGAAAACACAGCGTAGACTTAAAACAGAGATTAGCCAACTCTTAGGCTGAGTTTGTAATAAATTATTGGATTAATTACACTTTGCCCCCTCCAAATATTATCCTTTTTATCTTACCCCTTAAACGTTTTTGGGATTACCAATTACCCCCTTTAACTATGAAAATGTGGCATAATAACCCTTCTTTTAGTTTTTCATCCAATATTTAACGGTAACAACACGTGAGTAAGTCAAACGGTAGAATATTCTTAGAAAGAAATATACCAGTTAGATTAAATTTCCCGAAGTGAGACTCGATTGTCCTTACAATAAATTGTCACGTGATTGTCTTCTTCGTCCGAACTTGGATTCAATTTCTTCACATGAAGTAATCACACCACTTGCAAAAGAGGAGTAGAATATGAAAGAACGGTCAACAATAAGATGTAGGCATTGAAGACAAAGATTAATGGGTTGAAGAAGGTTAATCAAGTACTTCAAGGAAGAGTTGAAAATCAAAAGACTTTCATCCAATCATTGTATACGAAATTGCATATGTGAGAAGGCAAAGAAAAGAATCTCATTTTTTGTTGGTTGTAATATTAGTAGTAGGTGTTTGTGTGTGCTTAAGTACATTATGTATTTGTCATGAAATGTCCAGTGACTGAATGTGGTAATCTTACTTGTAATATATGCAATGTAATAGATGACTATTCTCAAGTTTTGTGAATAAATTATTGTCCAAAATCTTACTTCTAATGTGTGTATGCATCACTTAATAGTGTTTCAGTCTCACTCGTACATTTCTAAGAGTATTTGATATTTTAATTTACTCATGTGACAATCATATACATTAATTTACCATTAAATGTTAGACGGAAAACTAATAGAATAGCTATTACGCCACATTTTCATAGTTGGAGGGGGTAATTTTGTAGCCAAAAAACTTTCAAGTAGATAAGGTGAAAAAATGTTATAGTTGGAAGGGACAAACTGTAATTAACCTTAATTTTTATTTTTAGATTGAGTATTATTTTTAGATATAATTGTAAAAATTGTCTTATTTGATATTTTCATTTTTAGTGAACTTTTAATAATTCTTAATCATATAATACAAACAAATTTACGTGAAATTGATAAAATGTTAAAAAAAACAATAAAAAAATATAGTGGGAATAATATTTGAAAATTTAGGACAAAAAGTACCTTAAATGTTAAAAAAACAATAAAAAATGGAATTAGGTAGGCTATTGTGCGTAGTGCATAGCAACTTCTGTTGCGCACCAAAACGATGCCGTTTTGATGTATAGAACATCGGTTAACATTTAACTGTTCAGACAGTGTTTTGCGCATCAAAATGACGTCATTTTGGTGTGCAACACAAGCTATTATGCACTACGCACAACAGCCACCCATGTCTGATAAAAAATATAGTGGCAACAGTATTTGAAAATTTAGGACAAAAATGACCTTAATTTTATCATTTCTTTGGTGGGAGTAAAAATTTCCTATTGTTACGTACGAGGTTAGATAATCTTTTTTAAAATAACTTTGTTGCCAGTAAATAAAAATTAATCTTAGTCAAAATGTTTGACTTTTTGTCATCATAAAAAAAAGTGCAAGGTTGTTATAATAGTAAACAAATTAAAAGAACTGTTAAACACAAGATATAAAAAATATAGTTAAGTTTTTTTAGAAATTATCGTGAAAGAGATTAATTTTCATGATAATGCTATTGAGACGTTTCTTTTTATTTCTTTTATCGCTCTTTACATTGCTATTTCCCCCAATTTCTGAATAAATAAGACTATAAACTAAGTCCCCTATTTTATAGATGAAATTCTAGGAATTTGTCCTTACAAATAAATATGGAGGAGTAAAGTGCGAGGGGGTATTTTATTTATAGCACTCTATTACACATGATATCTATTGCACATTATAAATATGTGTTCGCATTTATTGCACTTCAAAGTGCATTATGTAGACACTAAAATTTTGTATAATTTAATTTACTAATATATATATATATATATATATATATATATATATTTCTGACTAATTAAAGTTAAAAATATATAATTTGGTCAAACTATTCAAATTAATATTGGGTTCCTAAAATTATGTTGGCTTGGTCCATTTAAAAATGTGATGGAGACCAAAATAGACAAATTAATCTAATTAGTTAAATGGTCTTAAAACTAGGCTAATCCAAAGATGCACCCCCCTCAAATTCTTTCTAAGTCAACAAACAAATAATAAATAACATTCTTATTGTATTATTTATTTTTTTATTGACATAAGATTTTATAGGAGACAAATTTATTTCGAAAGGTAAATCAATCAAGAAGTTTTTTTCGAATCAAGAATGTGTTGAAAATTTGAAGGGTTTGAATGAACGGGACACCGGAGGGTCTTAGGACAACCGAAAAATCTCGATCATTTCACATTCCAAGAGTCACCATAATGCTCTATGATGTCTCATTCATGTACCATCCAAATGCCATTCATGTATCATCCAAAGGACATTCATGTACTATCTAAAGCTCATTCCGTTTCTAACTCCATTTATTGCTCACAAAACGAAGGCCTTTATCGTTTTTTGGTAGTGCAATGAGTATATCCAACAAAGTTTTGTCTATCCCAAGTTTATTTTTCAAGTGAGAGAGAGTCAGACACGAGTAAGTTCGACAGGTGAATGAGATTAGGTGTTACCTAGTTTGTGGAGTCGTTTTATTTTGGAAGACGACGTTGAAGCTATCCTCCAACATCCACGGCGAGGCGGCGATTTAGTCTTAAGGAAATTGTGTTAAATACAGGACTCGGCTCAATAACTTGTATTCATTTTTGTATTTCGATTTTTGTATTGTATTTTGTATTTATTGTTGATTCTGCTATTAAAAAAAAATAGATTTATATTTTCTAGATTTTCGATTGATCTTCGAATCTGTTGCATTATATTTTTTCTACAGAATGCTCTATTCTAGCCTATATAGAGGCTCTCAGTATGAAGAAACCAAGGTTCTGGCTAGGAGAATTCTCCAGCATTTAAGCATTCCTCAACTCTCTTCTTAAATCTTTCTCTCAAGCTGTTGCGGAGAATTAACAAGTACTCAAGTAACACCGATTCGTCTGCAATTGCACTCTTCATGTCAAGTCGCATAGAGTTTTCACTATTCCTTCAAGATCAAATTGTTCAAGCTTCTACAGATGTTAGACCACCACCATAGTCGGAGATTAAATAAGATGAACTGTACTTGCATTGTAAAGAACATAATGGAGAATTGTACTCACTTTCATTTTCTTTAAACCAATAAAAATATTATTTTGTATATTTTTTTCGCATATTAATTGCATGATTCAATTTTGTGTGTTAAAAATTTGTCATGTTCGATGGGACTCCTCTACCTCTCATCTTTTTCTCTAAAAGCAAGCTATTCACGAATGGCTTACAAGAAGATTCAAGCTGCTCAAATCGTCAAGAACACTAGCAAAAACATCATCATTACTGCAAGCAACAATAACGCTTCCATGAGTCCTATGGCACAAAGCAAAACTAGGGTGATCGCTACCCCTATAAATCTTAGAGTTGCATCAAGCGCTAGTCCAACGAATGTGCTGCACGACAAATATCGAAGCATCACCATTGTTACAGCAAAGAAAAAAAGAGAAAAAGGGCTTCGAAAAACTCCCATCTGACTCCAAGAATTTGATCTCGGCAAGCTTATCGCCATGCCCTTCTCGTTCAATTTATTATGCAAACTCAAGCATGAGTTCGCGTTTGGAATCCTCTCTTTCATCGCCAAAACACTTAGCCTTGTCAAATCGCCTAGAGTCATCGTATTCAGTAGCAATGCAAGTCATGACCATTGACACATCAACATTAGAGGAACAATTGGTGACGGTGACTTGTGCAATCGAAAGGTTCACCAAAATGGCGGAGGACAAGGACCTGTAAATTGTATCCCTCATGAACAAACTCGAGGCTCATAACGTTGGATAAGCTAGCTATCATGCCCTTGTTTTCAAACATGATATATGATCCTATTTACCATTTAAAAACCTCACAATAACTCAAATAAAGCCCAAATCATAATTCTTATAATTCACAATTGGTAACGTGTTTCAAAATATTATAATTCATGAGGAGCACTCCCGGCCAATTAAGCCAAAATAACAAGTTTGAATCAGTACAGTACGATTTGTTTTCAAATACAAAAGAAAGAACAAAAGAGGAGTTAGTTTACATATTTCAAAAATAAGTTCTAAAAATGCTATGTAACTCCTAGGATGAAAGCCTTCCAAAAATATGCATCAACATGCATCCACACAATCTATGTCAAGGCTCCAAAACTGTACCTAAAAAATAAAGGGATGAGCCACAATGCCCAGTAGAGATACTTACGCCAATATTATATGAGTATGAAATGATATGATATGATTCATGAACAATTCATAATAATGCGTAGATGATAAGAGCATACATCATTATTCACCTTATTGTAATGTCTACGATGAAATCACATACTACGCTATCCATAACACACTATCCACATATCGTTTTCCGATTTCAAATCTATCTTTTCAACTAGCACTTTACCGAGCGGTGGCTAGATAATGTCAAGATCAATTAGCACTTTCTGAATGAAAGCTAGACATATCATTACTAGCACATCTCTCGTTGGAGGCTAAACGTCGTATATATCGATGCAGTATACAAACTATAATTCAACAATCCAACCCATAATGTTCACAACATAAGACTAATTCCATAAACACTCGTAATTCGTTAAATAAATGCCCAAAGTAATAAAATTATCATCTATTTACAACCATAACGCATAACCAAACTCAACTAGTCCATAATCTCACAATAAGACAAAAATCATCAATTAAAGTCGTCCAACAAATCGCTAGATGCATTTTTGGACAGAAAAAGTCTCTCGACAGTCGTTGGACAAGTTGCTCAAGCGACCACAAAGTCGCTCAAGCTACTTTGACGATTTCTGCATTTTTTTCAGAAAATCGCAGATTTGGTTTTTGGACCAAAACTCTCAAATTCAATCAAATACACCACGAAATCAACCAAAACATGCTATAAACATATAATAGAGGTGAAATATCCCTACTTCAGGTTTCGAAATCAAAAGATTTGGTGTAAAGGTAGAAGCCCTAGGTTCCAAGCTTCGGATCTTCTCTTTCCGAGCTCCAAATAGCGATCTGTCTTCGATTCCACGTCAAGCACGTTCCAAGTTTCCTATATCTCAAACAAATTCGAAAATGGCGGGGTGGATTGGTGGTGGTGGTAGAGAGAAGATAGAGTTTGGTAGAGAGAGAAAGAGATGAGGGAGTGAATAATGAGTTGAGCTAAAATTTCTCCCCAAATCAGATTTTAAGGCACCAAGGGCACTCACGTAAAACACTACGTATAGTGATATACGCGAAATAAAACCAAAGACCCTGGGTTCGAGTCTCATAACTAAAATTCAAATATGAAATAATAAATCATATGATTATTCCACAATAAAATAAATTAAAAACTTAAAATATTTTCCTGTCCTTACATTCTCCCCTCCTTAAAATGAATTTCATTGTCGAAATTAAACAAACGTATCGACACCGACTCCTCTGTACACAATCAACAAGCAAGACATGAATACTCTGTCAAAATCCCAATGCTATCAAATGAGACACCGATACTTCTCACAACGCTACTATCAAGATACGGACACACCGTCATTATCTCAATCCAGAAATAAAGCAATCTGTACTTTTACAAAATTCAACGGATGCCAAACAATTAAATACAAATTCAAATGAAATCAATCAAACACATTATTGTGATTGATGCATATGTCATGCTCAATGAGTATATAACAATTACTGCACAATCAAGTCATCAAACTATTAACTCATATCCACAATATTGATAAGCATAAAACGTTCCATAATCTGAAAATTCAAGAACATACTATAAGTAAGCACATAACTCATGTCTCAATAACATCCAATAAGCACATAAGCATGGTGGCAATCACGCCCCAAACCGTCAATTCGATAACAAACGTATAATAATCAAGGAGTAAACAAATGCGGGTATTTCTCCCAAATTTCTTCGTCACGTTCCCAAGTTGATTCCTCCTTACCTTGGTTGCCCCATAGTACATGAATCAATGGTATCATCTTGCCTCTCAACACTTTCTCTCAAGAATCTAAAATGCGTATCGGTTGCTCCCAATAGGACGTATTGTCCTCAAGCTCTAGTTCTGACCACTCCAAAATATGAGAAGGATCCAGTTCATACTTTCTCAACATCGAAACATGGAGCACGTTGTGCACATCCAAAAACATTGGCGGTAAGGCCAAACAGCAAGCAACCTCCCTGATTCTCTCAATAATATCAAACGGCCTGATGAATCTCGAAGATAGCTTCCCTTTTCGCCCGAAACGCAATAAGCCTCGCCGTGACGATACTTTCAAAAACACATAGTCTCCCACCTCAAACGATAACGGATGATGGCGTTGATCGGCATAGCTCCACTGTCGACTTTGAGTGATAAGTAATCGTTGGCGAATCACCTTTACTTGCTCGGTAGTCTTCTTTTGCGTTGTCAAGAGTTGTTTGCGGATCAACCTCATGCTTTCGGTAGTCTCCCCAATCAAATCCGGCCTGACAAACTCTGTCCAACATACCTGCGATCTACAAAGCCTACCGTACAAAGCCTCAAATGGTGCCAGCTCAATGCTTGACTGATAACTATTATTATATGCAAACTCTGTCAAAATCGTGCTGTGAATCTCGGGTCTCAATCAGACACAATAGAAACTAGGATTCCATGCAATTGGATAATCTCACGGATATACAGTTGACTGAGCTTCTCAGCTGAATCGGTAACTTGGATTGGTAGAAAGTGAGCAATCATGGTCAAACGGTCCGCTACCACCCATATCGCATCATGCCCTCTTGACGATCTCAGCAATCCAGTAACAAAGTCCATCGTCACATTCTCCCATTTCCACTCTGCAACTGGCAATGGTTGCAACTCCCCTACGGATCGTTGGTGTTCGGCCTTCACTTGTTGGCATGTCAAGCATCTCGACACAAAGTTCACAACATCTCGTTTCATACCGAACCACTAGAATTGCCGATGTAAATCATGATATATCTTCATCCCACCTGGATGAACGGCTAAAGGAGAATGGTGAAACTCTCGTAAAATCTCTCCCCGACAAGCAACAGATACAAACAGCCACCCTTGAAAACGTAAACTCCGATCGGCGTGAATCATCCATCCTTCTCGTGCATTGCCACTAAGAAACTTTTGACATAATTCTTCCGTCTCCTCATCATGTTGTTGAGTGTCCGCTACTCGAGTGGATAAAGTAGATTGGATCGTCAAATTGAATAACGTCACTCCATCACTAGCCTCTTCAAAATGTGTTGCATAACTCCCCAACTCATTTATCATTTTCTATTCATGAATGGCCAAGCTTGCCAATTGGGTTGGTTTTCTACTTAAAGCATCCGCTATAACATTTGCCTTCCCCCGGGTGATACTATAGTTCAAAGTCATAATCCTCAATGTGCTCCATCTAACAGCGTTGTCTCAAGTTCAACTCTTTCTGAGAGAACAAATACTTCAAGCTCTTGTAATCAGAAAAGACTTCAAATTTTTTACCGTAGAGATAATGCTGCCAAATCTTCAATGCAAACACGATGGCGGCAAGCTCTAAGTCATGCGTAGGGTAATTCTGTTCGTGAATCTTTAATTGTCTTGACCCATAGGCTACAACCCGTCCTGTCTGCATCAACACACATCCAAGTCCATCATTCAACGCATCACAATACACAGAGTAACCCACTCATCGCTTGGGTATAATCAACACCGATGTGCTAGTCAAACGCTGCTTCAACTCCTCAAACGCTACCTCACAAGCATCATCCCAAACAAAACGCGTCCCCTTACGAGTCAATTGAGTCATAGGCGCCGTCAAATGAGAAAAGTCAAGCACAAAACGATAATAATACCCGGCCAAGCCCAAAAAGCTCCGGATCTCAAAAATATTCTTCGGTTGCTGCCAATCCATAACGGATTCTATCTTTTTCGGATCAATGACTACTCCACCTTGCAAAATAACATGCCCCAAAAATTTGACTTCAGAAAGCCAGAACTCACACTTGCTAAGTTAGCATAAAGGCGGTGCTCCATCAAAAGTCCAAGAACGATGGACATGTGCGATTGGTGTTCTTCCTCTGTAGTCGAATATATTAAGATATCATCAACAAACACCACCACGAACTGATCAAGGTACAAGCGAAAGATACGGTTCATAAGGTCCATAAACGTTACAGGCGCGTTGGTCAACCTGAACGACATAACCACAAATTCATAATGCCCATAGCGCGTATGAAAATCGGTCTTCGGAATGTCCTCACTCTGAACCCTCAACTAATGATACCCTAATCTCAAGTCAATCTTCGAAAAACATTTGGCTCATCGGAGTTGGTCAAACAAGTCATCAATTCTCGACATTGGATACTTGTTCTTTACGGTCACATGGTTCAACTTTTGATAATCAATACACAAGCGTAAAGACCCATCATTCTTCTGTGCAAATAGGGCTGAAGCTCTCCATGGTGACATACTTGGACGTATAAAATTTAAATCTTACAACTCCAGTAACTGGATTTTCAACTCCTTCAATTCAGCTGGTGTGAAACGATATGAAGGCATAGAAATAGGTGCGGCACTTGGAATCAAATCTATTGCAAACTCAATCTCTCTCTCGAGAGGTAAAACGGGTAATTCTTTTGGGAACACATCCGAAAAATCTCGTACCACTAACGGTAACTCACCATGCGCGTGCACATCCTCATCAAGAGTCAAACAAGCCAACAATGCATTAATAGAATCTCGCTCCCGAGGTTCATACAGATAAGGCTCTAACGGCTCCCAACGTTCCCGAAAGAACTCAAAACAATCATCATCGGGTGAAGAAATACGAACCTGACGCTTAAAACAATCAATCAAAGCATGATGGGTAGATAACCAGTCCATACCCAAGATAACATCAAATCCGGTCATGCTCAGCACAATGAAATCACAAGTGAAACGATGGTCAAGTATAACGAGCTCACAATCTCTACACACATGATCAAGTAATGATCTCCCTCCAATAGGTGTCTCAACATGCAGTGGTGGGTCTAACAAAATAGTCTCCAACTCCAAAGCATAAGCAAATGATGCAGCAATAAATGAATGCGATGCTCCAAAATTAAATAGATCTCTCGCAAAAGAGTTGAACACGAGAAATGTACCCCTCACGACTGACGCGTCCGGGCTCTGGGAAGTAGAAGGTGTCACAGTAGATGTGATATTGTAGGCTTTAGCAGGAACACAATGTCCTTACATATAACTACCTTCTTGTCTTGGAAAGTTCACTGGCGCCGAAGAACTAGCCATTTTCTTAGATTGAGAACCCTGAACTGATGTGGCCTAACGAAAATGGGATGGCTGTTGTTGCTGTGAAGCCCCAAATGATTATTCTCCCTGACCTTGTCCTTGTCTCGATTGCTGCACCGAGTCAACCTCACTATGTGC